>JXPG01010046.1:2744-13516 GCA_001015175.1 Megaselia abdita
TTAGAGAAATTAGCTTAATTAAGAATTAAACCGTACCAAAATTGTTCATCACCTCATAGTATTTTTAAGTAATCAAAAATTGTTAATTGTAAAAGTTCAAGTAAATAAATCTCATTCTTTGATTAAGTTTGTCAATTAAGCTGGTTTTACTCTAAGCACGCTTATGTGGTCGATATTTCGAACAATTTCGCGACGAAGCCCATATAGCCATTCCTCGCTACAATAGAGGATATTTCAATCCTCAACATCGGGTCTACGATTAGTAGAGTTCCCCTTTCCTTCCCCTCTCCCCTCTTAGTATTAGTTTGTTTTATAGTTTTAGATTTTGTTAGTAGTCTGTAAGCAATGACATTGTCAACCCGGAATTTAGTTTTCCCTACCTGATATATTATTTTAAGTAATACTCGAAATTTAAAAAGTTGAATTCCCTCACTTAATATTAATTTAACTTAAGAATTAAACCGTACAAAAAATGTTCATCAACTACTACTTTTTTTTATCAATCAAAAATTATTAATTGTAAAAGTTCATGTAAATAAGTCACATCTTTATGTATATAATTCTTCGTTTAAATTTGTCTTCTATGATGGAAATGGAAATTCGAAAACATATTTCTCTAAGTCTTACTTATTACATTTTTCTCATTTCGCACTAAAAATTAACAATATCTTATTTATATCTCTTTACTTCTTTAAAAAGAAAATTTAAAGTAGTCTAGAAGTTTACTTAAGATTTACTAAAGAAATATTATTGTTTTCTGATCACTTTAAGAAGATTGAAAAATAATTCTAATAGATTACTTCAGACGTTCAAAAGAATGTTTCAAGATAATGTTCGACTTCCTAAAGAATATTTAAGAAGAAATAAGAATTATTCAAGAACTCTGATTTCTTTTAAAATATATATTAAAGGTTTTTTCAAGAAAAGAATTGGTTGTCTGGGAGCACTATTAAATGTTTCTTAAAGAGTTCTTTTAAAAGAAGCTAGAAATCTGAAAGTGTTGTTAACCCTTCTTAAAGAAGTTTTAAAAAGAACTCTTATACTACTTCAGCGAGAAAAAAGTAATTATTCAAACTTCTTTAAGCTTTCTTAAAGTAACTTTTCGAAGAAATAAAACTTCTTTTAGACTTTTTTTCTTCGAAAGGACTTCTTTTAGAAATCTTGAAGGAAGGAAATTGCTTGAATGCAACATTTTTTGTGGGATGATCACATTGCAAAGTTACTCAAACTGCCTACTTCTGACTAAGGGTCGGAAAGCTGCAAACTTAGAAATCTGAAAGTGTTCTTAACCCTTCTTAAAGTTTTAAAAAGAACTCTTTTATACTACTTCAGCGCGAAAAAAGTAATTATTCAAACTTCTTTAAGGTTTCTTAAAGTAGCTTTTCGAAGAAATAAAACTTCTTTTAGACTTTTTTTCTTCGAAAGGACTTCTTTTAGAAATCTTGAAGAAAGGAAATTAGTTGAATGCAACATTTTTTGTGGGATGATCACATTGCCAAAGTTACTCAAACTGCCTACTTCTGACTAAGGGTCGGAAAGCTGCAAACTTAGAAATCTGAAAGTGTTCTTAACCCTTCTTAAAGTTTTAAAAAGAACTCTTTTATACTACTTCAGCGCGAAAAAAGTAATTATTCAAACTTCTTTAAGGTTTCTTAAAGTAGCTTTTCGAAGAAATAAAACTTCTTTTAGACTTTTTTTCTTCGAAAGGACTTCTTTTAGAAATCTTGAAGAAAGGAAATTAGTTGAATGCAACATTTTTTGTGGGATGATCACATTGCCAAAGTTACTCAAACTGCCTACTTCTGACTAAGGGTCGGAAAGCTGCAAACTTAGAAATCTGAAAGTGTTCTTAACCCTTCTTAAAGTTTTAAAAAGAACTCTTTTATACTACTTCAGCGCGAAAAAAGTAATTATTCAAACTTCTTTAAGGTTTCTTAAAGTAGCTTTTCGAAGAAATAAAACTTCTTTTAGACTTTTTTTCTTCGAAAGGACTTCTTTTAGAAATCTTGAAGGAAGGAAATTGCTTGAATGCAACATTTTTTGTGGGATGATCACATTGCAAAGTTACTCAAACTGCCTACTTCGGACTAAGGGTCGGAAAGCTGCAAACTTGTTTCCTGTTAATACAAAGCTACTGACCTAGTCAAATCACTCCTCGACACTCACATACTTTATTTTGATGTAATCGCTGGTGAACTGGACAACAGAAACTTTAGAGTACTAGAGATCAAAGTGAACTCAATTGTGACTTTTGTGTATGGTTTTCACAAATATGATCATATCTTTCATGGTTTAAAGAACATTGTTAGGGTTTAAAAAAAAATACCTTTATGTATTTGCTTTCTCTGTCCGTCTGTCTGTCTACCGTAAACCTTTTGCAACGTTAATTTGAATGTGATACCTAATTTTAAAGGTCTATCTAACTACTACAAACTGACATTAACAGAATTTTGATTGATCGACACCAGATGGCGCTGGCGCTTATATTATGGAAGCTTCCATTTGTATTTTAAAATTGTAGTTGAGAAAATCTGTTTCGATTTTCAAGTTTGAAACCTTATTTTAAAGGTCTATCTGACTACTACAAACTGCTTTTATCAGAATTTTGATTGGTTGACACCAGATGGCGCTAGAGCTCCATTTCTGGAAGCTTCCATTTTCAGTTTTTTTGAATTTTAGTTAAGCAAATTTTTTCCGATTCTTAAGTTTGGTACCGTGTTTTAAAGGTACCGCCGAGGCCCTCAAAGGCCCATCATTACTTTTTGTATACAGTGGCGTAGGGAGTTACCTGGAATCATTTAGGGTCATGTGATACATTATTTTGAAGGTACCAATAAGGCCTACAAACCCCCATCAAAATGTTGGAAATACATGGACGTAGGCAAGGGGNAAAAATATGTATAACTTCGTTATCTCGTATCATCTAGGGTCGTGTGATATCATTTTGAAGGTACTAACAATACCCATCATCCCTTGTCAAAATTTTGGAAATACATATAATTAATTTTATAACAAAAAAACCCTAGTGCTACTACGGAACGTTGTTCTACTGCACCGCTTCATTTTAAAGTATTTTTAAATTTTTGTTAAGAACATCTTATCCGATTTTCAAGTTTGATTCAAGTAGTTTCGGATTTCGAAAACGACCAATATTTTAAAAGCTTCTTCATTCTTCGTAAGACATGTTCATTGAAGTCTTTTACGTAACGTTACATTAAGGTTTATTAAGACAATATTGGTATTATTGGACGGAAAATATTGAGAGGAATCTGGAAGTGTCTGTTTTTGAAATGCAAATTTTTTATTTGTTGTGCAATTTATAACCAATAAAAATAAAGTAAAAAATTTAAAAAAAAGAACAAGATAAATTTCAAAAGTGATAAAATTTTCGAGAACATTCTCCTTATATGACAAATAAAATCCTTTTATTATTTATTTAGGGATATAAATTCTTTTTTCTTAGTCAAAAGATATAAGCACGAGGAGATGAATTTGTGGCACTACAGCAAACAACATACATTTCAAATAATAAAATAGTAATCATTTAGTTTTTTTTATCTTATATTTGGCTTGGCTGAGTATAAACATGGGGACGGATAGAGATGGAGAGTAGGAGTTCTTAACATGACTTTCACATTACAAAAAGGAAGACGACGAACATGCTTTTGCCTGCAGGGAAAAACTTTTTCCATCATTTTTTTTTCGATATATACAAAAGACTGTATATCTAGGATAGTAGTAGGAATGAAGAAGATGCAGCATACTTTGCTTTTTACATTAAATTGTAATCAATTGGAAATTTAGTAAATCAAATTTAAAGTTTGGCATATGCGGAGAGGATATATTCAATTATAGACATAGTCTCATATGAATGTCTGCAACATCAGCTTGCTTGTTTGCGGTTTTGAAGTTTTCCATTGAAGGTATTTTTTATTCCAAAAAAAAAGAAAGATTGTTCTTTGTATGCTTTTGCTACGAGTGATTTTATTTTAGAATTCCATTACTACTTGGAACCAGATGTCTAATTCAGGCCGGAAACAGCATGAAGCCCAAAGGCTAAAACATAATTTATTTAACTTATCAAAGAGGACCCTTCTTCAAAAGAGCGGAAATCGTTGACTAAATAAACTAAATGTTTTGCTATTATGATAGATTGCTTTGGGAAGGACAGTAGATTACTTGTGACCTTACAGGAACCTTTCATAAAGTTAGCTTTTATAATAATTATTGATAGTAATGGAACGGTTTTAAGCGAGTGTATTCAGATATTTTTTCTTTTCCTACCAAAAATTCTCTCACTGTATAAAAATCTTCTCGTTCTTTTCAATATTTCATAAACTCATGACAGTTTTTTCCTTCCTGTAACTGTAAATATAAGTTAAGCAGAACATTGGTCCTGCCTGGCTATGCAATGTGATGTAATATAACTTTTCCACAGATGACATACGTTAACTTTTCAGATTCAGGGGAAACACTTGGTTCAGTTTTGGTAAGGATTAGCAATTGTGGTGGTTCGGTTTTTCAAGAAGGTTGGGTTAGAATTTATATTTTATAAAAGAGTTTGTGGTTTTAATTCTTCACAATTTAACCTTTTCTATTTAATTAATTTTTGGGTTCATTCTTAGTATTAACAGTTTCATAATTTACAGAAAGCTATATTTTTTTTTTCATAAGGAATGCTATATATTAAGAGATATTACAACTTTCTTTCATAAAGTAAAATATGTTTCTTCTTTTTTGATACTGATGACCAGGAGACAGAAATTATATCAGAGTTATTTTGTCTATATAATTCAAATGATAAACCCTAATGCCAACACAAAGTGAAAGAAAGTAGTAGAGTTCCCCGAAGAACTATCCTTTGGATAACTTTTACTCAAAGTAATTTGAAGTAAAAAGAAAATATCACCTGTGACTATGGCAGCCAAGCATAATCCAAGAACTAGAGGAAAATAAAATATGATTCAAATTCACTCCCCTGGAGAATCATAAAAGCTATGAAATGTAATCTGGACGAGTAAAAAGAGAACTATCTGTACGTACAGTTAGTAACTATACATTTTGTGGTTAGTCGTTGTGTAGTACAGTGTATATCTGTAATTTTATATATTCATGTCGTCTATAAATCCCCTGGATGACATATTAATCTTTTTGTCGATGCCAATATGTACACAGCTCGTTTTGTGGTCTGTTGTTATGTCTACAAAGTTATTCATTGCATAAATTAGCATATGAACATCACAAAAATAAATATAAATACAAGAAGAATCCATCATACGAAATGTAACTTTTGTGTACCCACTTTTGTTGATGGATTGGAAGGATAGAATGGATTCATGTTCGTTTCGAATTGTGTAAACTATGCGGATGCCGTAGAGATAGCAGGATATTTTCTTTTCGAATTAATGAGTTTCCAATTTAATAGGTTTCTTGATGATTAAAAGGAATTTCATAATTCATTTTTGTTGCATTTGTGTATTAATAATGAGCAATGTTAGATTTATCAAAAATGTTCATGGAAAAGTACTTTCAAGAATGCATAAAGTAATGATATTATTGAAAAGATGAAATGTGGCAACGACATCTAAAAGCTAACAACCCCCTAACTTGAATACAGAATAATTCATATTTTTCACCCCATAAATAACAAGTCGATGAAAATTGTTCAGAAAAATTCTTTCTAGTGATAAGGAATTTAAGGACACACACGTGGCACAAGGCGCATTGGACGAATGAGAAATTATGACAAGGTTTTAGGGTTGGAAAAACAGTTGACAGCAATGAAAATGTAAATAGAAATAAAAATACCGCGAAATATGAGGGTTGTTATTACATCTCGGAATAGCTTTGGTCCTGGATACTGGAAGCTGAAATGAAATATATTTTCATAAAACAAAAGTATGCGGAAAGTTTTTCAGACGTAAGTCCTCGCCGGCTCCCTGCATGTAATTATGTCAGTGGATAAAGACAAGCAAGTGTAGCCATGTGTGTCTGGCTTTAAAGTTATCTTATTTCCCCGTATGAAATATTTACGAACACTATATTCGTTTTATTATTAAATTGTTTTTACAGGATAAACTTTTTTATTTTTTTTTTGAGATATTTATGTAATGGTTTTTTGTGATTAAGAGTATTTTTCTTTAATATTAACAATTTTTAGAAAAGACGTTTATTTTTATATAATTTCGTTTCCTTGCAATGGAGAAACACAAGTTGTTTAAGAATCCCATCAACTCACCTCGCATATTATATGCGACGGTTCGCACAAAGGCTTAAAAGAGCTTATCTTTTATCAAAGGGCTTTAAACTAAAAATTAACTAAAAGGGCTTATTTGATAGTTAATGATCAGAAAGGCGAGATCTAAGCGATAGGAAAACTTAAAAAAAATTTAAGATCCCAAGACTATTTGCAAAATCCCAAGGGTTCTTACCAAATCCCATAATAAACTTACAAAATTGTTCACTACAAAATTTTAATCCTTGTTTTTATTTTATCTTCTTCCTTTATTTTGAAAATTCGAGAATTGTCTAATTTAAAAGACTTTACTTTTATTATAAATTTGAATTTTCCAAAGAACTTTTTATTTATCTGGATTTTTATTTGAGAAATATTAGAAACAAAATTATTAAACGCCGACGAAAAAAGTCGATGAAAAATATCAATTTAAATCTCAAAAGTTTTCGTTATGAGGAAAAAAAAGGACTATTTTGTATCCACTTTTCAAAAAAGTATCTCTTGTTTGGTTTTCTTGACTCGATAGATACTTTAGATTATATCTACATAAAAAAACTTTCAATTTTAATAAACCATCCGAAAACAACCCCTCAGATTAAGTATCTGACTAGTGTAAAACTGCCAGATGATTTTCCCAAAAAAAAATAAAAACAATATTTTTTGAATCTATTTCAGATACTCCTCCTGAGTTAAGAAAACCAAACTTTTTCGAAAATTTAGAGAAAAGTCGATGATAATGATTTCATTCTGAAAAAAATATTGACTATTTTTCACCAACTGTTCTTGACTCGATAACTACTTAAGATTATAACTAAATCAAAAAATATTGATTTTCCCAAACCATCCTAAAACGACCCCTCAGATCGAATATCTGACTAGTGCAAAACTGCCAGAAAGGATTTGAAGTGTAATTTTGCCACAAAAAAAATAAAAAACAATATTTTTTTAATCTAAACGTTTTTAGATACTCCTTCTGAGCCAAGAAAACCAAACATTTTTCATACTTTTTCGAAAATTTCTAAAAATATCAAATTGAATCTCAAAATGTTAAGTTCTGAAAGAAAAAATTACTATTTTTATCAACTTTTCAAAAATGTTCGTGAAAAGTATCTGGTGTTTGGTTTTCTTGACTCGCTAGATTCTTTAGATTATACCTACATAACAAACTTTCAATTTTAGTAAACCATCCGAAACAATATTTTTTTGAATGTAAACGTTTTTAGATACTCCTTCTGATTCAATAAAACCAAACATTAGATACTTTTTCGAACATATTACGAAAAGTTGATGAAAAATGTCAATTTTAATCTCAAAATGTTTCGTTGTTTACTATTTTCGTCAACTTTTCTATAAATTTTCGAAAAAGGATGGAATGTTTTCTTGACTAGGTTTTCAAGAATCTTTAGTAAAACCGCGATTTTAAAATCCGAAAACCATCCGAAATAATATCTTTTTATGAGACAGTTTTTAGATACTCCTTCTGATTCAATAAAACTAAACATTAGATACTTTTTGGAAAATATTACGAAAAGTTGTTGAAAAATGTCTCAACATTTTTCGTTGTGAGAGAACAACATTTACTATTTTTCGTCAAGTTTTCTATAAATTTTCGAAATGTTTTCTTGACTAGGTTTTCAAGAATCTTTAGTAAAACCGCGATTATTGGTCAAGATCGTTTAAAATTAGTTTTCGAAGTAGTACATTAATTGAAGTAATTTAGAAACGACACATAATTTAATGTTCTGCTTAATTTGAAAATAATTCTATAACTTTTAAATTTGCTATTTAATACAAAGTTTAAATTAAAAAGTATTGAAAATGAACATTAAAATATTTATACTCAGAGGTGTAATGTAATCCCCATATTAAATGCAATCCTCTTAATAAAAATAATTACATTTCAAAAAGGACAAAAAATCAAAGTCAACAACCTCCAAACAAGTTAAAACCATTGTATGTCAATTTCACAAACGGATATCAAAAATCACTTGCTCCGGCTTATTCATGTTGGCATATTTTTAATAACATTTTCCATACGCTCTCATCGTAGCACTATGCGACGCCGAATCATTCAAAGAGGAGACTGCTCTCAGAAACAAACCTCCCCCTCATAATTGCACTCGTTCACAGACGATAAACTTTCAATGAAAACCACGAATACGAGGAAGGAGGATTTAAATTTATTCATATTTATTGCAATCGATTTTCATTCATTATGACGACGATGTGTTGTTATAGCCTTTGGCTTGAATGACACGTACTCTTTCGTCAACAATTACCTAAATTTATAAAAAAAAAAAAAAAACTCATTGAAATCATGTGCGCGAAAAATCCTGCCATCATAATAGGTGCTACGTGTTCAATTTGTGAATTTTTTGTTGGTCCTTCACTTCATGTGGTGCTCCTATGCTGTGATAATTGTGTACGAACGCCCACCCGTCAACAACAAAACAATAAACTTCCTAAAGTTGACAGCAACTTTGTTCCTTGAAAAAAGTTTTTATTTCGAGAAGAAACATGGAATGGAAACCATTATAAATTCAGTGAGTATCTACTTAAAACTGGAAAACACTCTTCAAAAATTTAATTATACTTTTGCACTCTAAAGATGACTTTCTGACGACTACCAGCAAAAACAATGTTGTTAAGAAAACAATTTTCTTTCAAATTAATCAGGCAATGGGATTGAAAGGTTGTGCGGTTATTTTGTTGAGGAAATTAAATGCTTTTTTTCAGAACTTTAAAAGTATGTAGTGTACAAATTCTGTTTTGTTTTCAGTGTAGCGAGAATCCTTCAAGTAATGGATATGGATTTGTATACATACATTCATACATACATATGAATCTACACAGAATTCTCTCTCGGCTTGCGGTCTCAGCAATTCAGTTTCTGATTCCTTTTGATGTGAGCTCTCCTTCTAGGCAATCCGACATGCGCTATACATGTCCAAGCCATCGAAGTTGTGGTTTTCGATTTCTATCTACAATATATGAGTCTGCATATAGCTCATAGAGCTCATGATTGTATCGTATGCGTCTCTCATTGTTTGCATACATAGAACCAAAGATCATACGAAGAACCTTCCTCTCAAATATCTTCAGAAGATTTTTGTCTGATTATGATAATGTCCACGACTCAGCCTCATATATCAGAACAGGATAAAATGGGGGTCCTGTAGATGTTTAGTTTAGTACTTCTCCGGATGAATCTCGAACTGAACAATCCACTTAGCTCAAACAGCATTTGTTAGCAAGCATGATTCTCCCCTTTAGATCTCTTGAGTGATGTCGTTTTGGGTGTTAACTAAAGACCCAAGATAAGTGTGATCCTTTACTGACTCAAACTTGTCAGTGCAATTGTCGTAGCTTGTCTTTAGATCTTCTTGTGACGATATCATCTGCATACTACAAAAGTTGGACAGACTTGGTTGTTATGCTGCTGGATAATCTGATGTTAGCTCTTCGAACAATGATTTTCATGAATTATTTCGTCTTTGCTAGGATCATCTAACATAGTACGATAACTCTCTCAGTTCCATAATTGTGGAGTATAGATCATCTTAAATGATGCAGTTGTAAGCCTGTTTAAAATCGATAAAAAATCGATGAAATGAAACATTGGATTAATCTAATAATAGAGTAGTCCAAATCTTCCAAACTGAACAGACTTATATCTAAACGTAGCATAGCATTTTTTAAAACGCGAAAATCCGCGAAGTGGGTTCATCTAATCAAAAACAAGATATTAAAAATAAAAGTTGCATTTTTAGATAGCAGATGTCGCTGCTAAGTGGTGCACAAGATTATTCCAATTCTATTTCTCTCTCCCACTTTCTCACACACACAAACGAAGCTTCTTACAAAAAAATGTTCAGTTCGTAGATTCGCTATTTTTGTATCTTTTATTATTTTTTAAAATATTTTCAAAGATTTTTTTTTGATTGGTACATAAGCAATTCTTTTTTAAAATAATAAGAAATAATAATAATTTTGTATGGGATTCATTAAAATATATTTTTTTCGGTTCAGATATGAATTGAACAGTTTCTCTGAAATATGGGAATTTTACCATTTCAAAGATTTGTTTAATCTAAATTTGTGAAATGAAACACAACAATTATATTATTTCCGTTTTTTTTAATTTATTTTAAAACTTATAGTTTCCATATAATTTTAAATTTTATTCCAAAATTAAAAATATTTGTTTTTGAGTGTAATATAACATTTTATTTTAAAATTTATTTTGCAGATTTTCAATATTCTATATTACAAACAATTTTAATTTTATTTTTTTATGTATCTTTTCTTAATTTAACAATTGTTAGAATTAAATATTTTTAATGAATTATTAAAATTGCAGAAACAAAAATTAGCTTAGAAATTTTATTTTAAAAACAATTAATTTTTTTTTTTTTTTTGGAAAAATACCATGTTTTAAATCTTACTAAATTTTAGTTAGATTTCTAATTCAAAATATTAAAGCATTTTCATGTTTATATTATTGTAATATTCTTAAAATATGTAATTTGAATTATTA
>JXPG01010054.1:0-10727 GCA_001015175.1 Megaselia abdita
AAAAAAATACCTTCTCTTCAAATTTTCTTTCAACGATACGCATATTGTAAAAAAAAAATTTGAACAAGGAACCGTTGAAAGTGTTTATGTAATCTTTGTACGATTCCCCGACCAACGATACCCACATTGCATATATTCTAAAAGAAAAAAACCCTAGTGCTACTACGGAACGTAGTTCTACTGCACCGCTTCATTTTGCCATGTAACCGTTTCTGGAATCTTCGAGCCATTTCTCATTCTGGAGAACACTTCGGAACTTCTCTTAATATTCCCCGTCCAATGATGCCCATATNTATTGCATATATTCCCAAAGAAAAAAAAAAAATAAAAAAAAACACATAAAAACTTGAAAAAAGCTATTCATTTTCAGACCTTGCCTTACGTTCATGCTCAAAACGTAACGTAGGGCTTCACTTAACGTTACAAAAAGTAGCCTATGTTTTGACCAAGATTCAAGGGAACATCTCTACCAAATTTCGGATAAGCCCTGTCGGAATCTATAAGGAACAAACAGACAGAAAGACAGATTTGAATTTTATTATATGTATGATTTAGACACAAAATGTTGTCATTAATAATTTTTGTTTTTTAAATATAATTTAATATGAAAATGTGTAAATTTTAAAATATTGTTTTATAGTTGCTTATGATTAAGTCCTTAGTCCTTTTCCAACATAGTTTTGTTTTTTCAATCCCTAGTCATGAAAAGTAGGAATATTATTTATTGAAATTTGGCAAGAGAGCTAAATGTAGGGATTCGGAATTAAGAAGAGCTTTAATTTAAATTATATTTTTTTTAAACAAAGAAAAGAAGGAAGTTTTATATAAAGTAGGAATTTGATCACAACATTTCAAAAGAAAGAAGTGCAGGAAAAGTGAGAGGTCTCGGAGACCTGTATTAAAGCTATAAAAAAATCTAGAAAATGTTTCGAAAATTCCAACAAAAAAAATATTGAAAATAAATATTCGAGATGTATTCATGTTTTTTTTCTTTTTGAATGTTAATTCAAAGCTCCAACATATCTACCATTTAAAGACTTTAAGAAACAAATATATATATATATATATATTGTTTTATCTATTTATTTAAATTTAAAGTGCTTGAACACAGAAAGTTTATTTTGTCCTTAAAAACGTAAGACAAGACTAACAAAAAACATTCAGAAACTTATCCTTACATTGTAATATAACAAGACAAATATTCTTCTCAAACGTGCAAAAAATTAGAATTCGAAAATCTAAATATTAACTTTTAGCTAAATATAATATGTTGGGTTTTTAAAAATATATTTTCGTTTTCTAAAATATTTAAGTTACATTTATTCACCAAATATATTGTTTGTTTTATATAATGTTTTAATATTTTAAAATAATCTTAAAATTTTAATTTTGGAAAGGACTATAAAAGGAAGCTCTATAACAGTTACATAATTAAAATCCCTTAGCATTTGGTCTTAAAAAATGTAAGTATAACTTCAAATGGAAACAAGTGATTTTAGAAAGACGTGTTCTAAGAATTACTTTTGGAGCTGCTTACATTGGTGGGGAATAGACGATACATTTATACATTTTAAGCTTTATACTCTATACACAAATGAAACTATCGGCCAAAGAATCAAAGTGCAGAGGTTGTAGAGGAATGTATTTGTGAGGTATGAATGGATGAGTTTGTTAATGAATGGATCAATAGAATTAAGATTTCTATAAGTTTTTTAAAAATGTTATTATCAATTCAAAATTTCTTTTTTGTGTTGGTCTGAATCAACTTGTTTTATCGTTCTAAAAGACATAAAATTAAAAATATAAAAAAGTCTTTTATAACTAAATAATGTCACTTTGAATTTGAATGCTTCACGATTTCTAATAAGTTTTCGTACTAAAAATTAAGTTACTTTATCATCATTTTATTCTTTATTGGAATGAATAGTGTAAGGGAGAATGTATATAATATTACTAAATCTTTTAAAATTAAACCATTTTTTTGGTGTCAACGATTTATTGTTTATTATTTAATTATTTTTTGTATCGAAATTGATTAATTCTGAGTCTATCGAACTGCTTTAAGTTAAACCTTACCGTATTCCTAGTTTAAGTTTCTCAACGATCGTAATAAAGAGTTAACAGAGGAGTTCTGTAAAACTTTTTTTATCAACCTTTGACAAATTCGTTTAAATTGAAGATTTATTCCACCCTAATACCAATTCCTTTCCAAAAATACTCTCTAACACCCTAAAACCCATCAACTAAGAAACCTACACTAAATAAAAAAGAAATAAAACTTGAAAAACTATATTCATTCATTAAATTACAAAAGTCTTAAAACCTGCTCAACACTGAGTTGTTATTTCCTAAGGTGTCTCTTCCATCACTCCTTCGATGCCATATGGTTCATTAAGTTGCTGGAGAACTTCTCGATCTTCTTTAAGTCCGGCATGACCTCAGCTTTGTATTGAATACACTAAAAGGATAATTTCAAAACACTTGTTCATGTTTTGGTAACCTCATCTATCTTACCTTTAAATTGTTGGTCATTTTCAGAAGCACTAAACCTTTATGGTGGCAGTATTTCATACTATATCTGCAGTTGAGTGGGTCTGTCATGTACATATTCTCAGCAGCAATCTCAAAATCTTCCCAATCTTTTACGAAAACCATGTTTTTAAATCGAAATTTGTGTTTACGTGTTGTCGGATTTCGATGACACTGGAACTGATACTGAGAGGAGTGAAAGAGGCGACTATATTCTTTTAGTGAGATGTGAAGTGAGAATTTGCAAAAGAAGAAGAAGAACACCTAAAATATTTACAAATTTTATGTATTTTTTTAAAAGATGTGAAACCGAAGGAATTTTGCTTTAAAATGGTTAAGAAACATTCAGAGTGAGTAAATGAAGATAGAGGTTGTCAATTCAACTAAATTGTTTCTTTGTAGGAAAAGCAAGACATATGAAAAAGATCGACGGGACAGACTGAATAAAGCGATTGGGGAATTGGCCAAAATGCTTCCCAAATACGATCCATCAGTGGTTTGGAGCAAAATCGAGGTTATACAGTTCTCGGTCGAGTATATGAAAGAGATTAAGGAGCGACAAGAGAAAGCTATTGAAGGATACGGGGATCAAGATGTTTTGGGTGAGTGTTTTGACTTTGACTCTTCTTTGTTGGTAGGTAGTTGGTTGGTGTAGGTGCTAGCACTCTCGCCTTCCAGTCTGACGATTCTGAGTTCGATCCTCAGTGCGCACGTCAGAATTTTTCGTAAGAAATTTTCTTTCGTGTGAGTCGGATATACTACCTGACGCCACCCTCGTCGTTTCGATGTTGATGAAATAAAAGGGTACCTCTAATACACTCGTTAAAATAGCAGACAGCTCATCACTGACTCTATTCAGAGGAAGAGGGAAAACTAACAACACTGATGTAGAAAAGCAGCTGGTAAACACATAGGAAGCAAACATTCCTTAATATCACTGCTACACCTTGAGTCAGCTTTGGCTCGTTGTGTGATTTTGTTTTTTTTTTTTTTTTTCTTCTTTGTTGGAGTTTTGATTTTAAGTTGGCGAAGCAGTCTTATAAAGGCATTACAAGATTTAAGATAAGACTTAAAACGAATTCAAATAAACATACAGATTCTAAGACAGTTTTAAAGGTGTTCATTTCAAACGACTAATATTTTGAAAATACATTTGAGTAAAAAGTCTACAGTATTCAAAAACTCATCAAAACAAACCAATTCCTCCAAAAATTTGATAAAGTCTCTAAAAATTTTCTTAATCACCAAAAACAAAACAAGATTTAAAAGAATAATTCAAAAAACTTAAACCAATTTGAGTGAGAATCTAAAGTTTAAATTTTAAGAATTTATGAAAATACCCTAAGTAATTTTTGAAAAGTCTGCAAATCAATTATAATAATTAAGGAAGGCATTTTTGCGAGTTTAAAATGCAAAACAAAAAAATTCTTCCCATTGAACATTGTATTACTTTCTAAAATTAATAAATCATAAAACCTTTATTTAAAATATGTAGAGATTAAAATAACAATACAAGAGATAAAATGAAATAGTTTTCCACGTTCAATATTCAAAGTAGAAAATTATATCATGAAAACATAAAAATTATTAACAAATGAAATGATAATAATAAAAATATTATCAATACAAGAGAAATGAAACAAACAAAAATAATAAAATCAAAATAGTTTTTCCAGAAAGCAATAAAAATAAATACAAAAAAAAATAATAAACATAATATTCTAAACAATAACATTCTTAACAGTAACAATAAAAACAAAATTACTAATTATCCTTTGAGTTTTGAACAGAATTATTAATATGGTATTAAATTATTATTGAAAACACCAAAAATAAGTAATTCAATCAAAATTGTTTCAGCTTTACCAAAACAATAAATACCATCAAGAACTAAAAAAATAATAAATAATAAAAAAGTTATTATTTTATAAAGAAAACAAGAAAAAAAATCAGATTCAGCAAAGAATATATAATAAACGAAAATATAACATAAAAAAAATAGTGAAATAAAAATATTAGTTAAATTTATTTGAAAGCTTAACAATAAATAATAAAATAAAAACACAACAAGGGAACAAAAGATAAATAAAAGCCTCTATATTCCATGTCTCGAACAACAAATCGCTAAAATTATGAAGTTTTAATTTAGTGAAAAAATACAATTTTCGTAAAATTTACTTTTTAATCAAATTTTTCTTCTAAAAAGTGTTTTATTTAAGTAAATTAAGACAATTCCTTTAAAAAAATCCAATAATTTAAAATGTTCATATTTTTGAGAAAAAAAAATCAAAGGGTTAATACTGTCAAAATTTGGAGTCAAAAATGCAACTTTCGTGAAATTGACTTTTTAGCCAAGCTTTTCTTCACAAAGTGTTTTATTTAAGTAAATTAAGACATTTCCTTAAAAAATTAAATATTCTTAAATTTTCATATTTTTGAAAAATGGAAAGGGTTACCAATGTCAAAATTCCTTTAAAAAATCCAATATTTTAAAATTGTCAAATTCCTTAAGAACTCCAATATTTTTAAATTTTCATATTTTTGAAATAAAATGCAAATGTTAAATTTTTGAGTCAAAAAGAATTGTTTTTTTTTTGAGTAAATTAAAACATTTCCTAAAAAATGTAACATTTAAAAATTTTTATATTTTTGATAACAAAAAAACTGTCAAATTTTTTAGTCAAAAATACAATTTTCGTGAAATTGACTTTTTAGCCAAAAATGCAAAGGTGTACCACTGTCAAAATTTCGAGTAAAAAATATTTTTTTTTGTAAAATTGACTTTTTAATCAATTTTTTCTTCTACAAAATGTTTTATTTAAGTAAATTAATATTTTAAAATGTTCATATTTTTGAAAAAAAAAAATCAAAGGGTTAATACTGTCAAAATTTGGAGTCAAAAATACAATTTTCATGAAATTGACTTTTTAGCCAAGCTTTTCTTCTAGGAAGTGTTTTATTAAAGTAAATTAAGTAATTTTATTTTTATTAAAAAATCCAATATTTTGAAGAAAAAAAAAAAGGAAAGGGTTACCACTGTCAAATTTTTTAGTCAAAACTACAATATTCGTGAAATTGATTTTTTAATAAATTTTTTCTTCTACAAAGTGTTTTATTTAAGTAAATTAATATTTTAAAATGTTCATATTTTTGAAAAAAAAAAATCAAAGGGTTAATAATGTCAACATTTGGAGTCAAAAATACAATTTTCATGAAATTGTCTTTTTGGCCAAGCTTTTCTTCTAGGAAGTTTTTTATTAAAGTAAATTAAGTAATTTTATTAAAAAAATCCAATATTTTAAAATGTTCATATTTTTGAAAAAATGCAAAGGGTATCCCACTGTCAAATTTTTGAGTCAAAAGTAAAAAAATTGTGAAATTCACTTTTTAATCAAACTTTTTTTCTAGAAAGTGTTTTATTTAAGTGAATTAAGACTTTTCCATAAAAAAATTAATTAAAATTATTCCGCAAATTATTACCAATGTAAATTTTTTTTAGTGAAAAATACAAATTTTCTCAAAGTGCAGTTTTTGTTATTCTTCTTTTAAAAAGTCCTTAACTTCTTAGAATAAAAGAATTTTTCGTTGTGTTCTGAGACTTTTTTTTAGATAATTTTTTGTACTATTTTGTTTGTTCTATCTATAATTTACTATTTACTAAAATTGTCATTGAGGTTTAAATTCACTCAAAAGAAAAGAGTGCGGCATATACAACTCAAATTTGGAGTGAGTTTTACCATTCTAGCGAAAAGGAGTTAATTTCATCCATAACTTAACATTTTCAACCATGATTGATTGCGACAGTTTATTTTTATGGGACCTTTTTAATCCACATTTATTAGTTGCTTTCAAAACCATAGTAATTTTTAAATTACGTTTTCCGTAAAGAATATATTTTTGGAACAGATTTTTAAGAGATATTTCCCCCTGAACTCGTCATTCTGAAAGTGCAATACAATTTTATTGACTAAGATAATGCTACAATATCGACAAGAAGAGATCTCGATAATATTGAAGGCGACACTTTCGTTGGAAACACAATTTAAAGAAACATCTAATAACGAAGTCGTCCAAATGATGAGATTATGTTAAATTATCTATTGAAGAAATATAGTAGAATCATATAAGAAAATATTAAATTGTAAAAAAAATCCAATACTTGCTCAAATTCAATTTTTCAAATATTTTATATATGGTTAAGAGTTCAAATCCAAACATATTTTTGTCTTCCCAATTGAAATTCGTAATTTCTTGTAAACAATCTTAAGATTTTTTGAATACCTTGAATATTATTTATTATTAAAAGCTGTCTGTAATATCTGCATTTTATTTGTTTAATTTTAATAAGATTTTTCGCTATTTTACTAAAAAAAAAAAAAAAAACAAAATAATAATATTAATAACAAATTAAAAACAATTTTTCCAGATGACTTCCGAGATCTCGTTGAAGCGAATATTTTTTTCCAATCACGCCATAAACAGCTTGTGGAACTGTTGCAAAAGTCTAACATAAACCTGCCTCATTTCGATTTGCCAAAGATATTGAAAACGAATCCCAACGTTCTCAAAGAAAACTACGCCTGTGATTTCCTGTTCAAAAGTCTCAAGAGGAAGAGCAATGAACGTGTGCCTGTAACTCCTCCCAAACAAAATCGAAAAGTCTCTGACCAAAAAACCAATGCGGTAATTGTTTCCAACGACCAGGTGACTACGATTCCCACTGGTGTTCTAGTTCCGGTAAAAGTGATTACGATTCCTCAACCCGTGGTAGAATTGAACAAGAGGGTGACTAGAAAGAGAAAGGCAAGTCAAAGCTCTGTTCAATCTTGTCAATATGTTAAGCTTTATTGTAAAAGAGATGATGGAAAGCTTCCGATTCCCACTCTCAAAAGACGTCCTGTGGTCAAGAAGAAACACAAGCGAAGAAGAAGGGCTAGAAAGGATGTGAATCTTCCCCCAACATCCATACGAATAGAGTCTCCAACCGCTAATTTCCTCATGAATTTCCCGGTGGTGAAATCTGGAGGAAAACACGACACCGTAGACGAATTGCATGACTTTTTACTTCCTCCCACATTTAAAGAAGTCAACATCGCCTCGAACGGCTTCTCAAACCACCCTGTGATACCTGAGGGAAAGCCTCAAATAGCTAGAAATTTGTTCAATGTCTCAAAGCAAGAGGATCAACCGACCTCGGCTTCTTTCAACTGTGTTATTGTTCCTGCAGAAAGTTCCATGTCAGACGCGTCTAGTGGAAGAAGCGCAGAAACAACTTCAACCTTTAATTATATGAATCTCGGAAGACCACAAACATCGATTCCGTTGCCTTCGTTCAACTCGACCACACAAGGAATTTACTCTCTCCGAGAAGATAAATCGATATTCTTATCTTCAGACAAACCGATAGTTTTCGCAGAACCAAATAATGTCGTGGTCATCTCTTCGAAGCCAAAAAATCAAGAAAAGAAAAACACTTCAAAGTATTATTTTGAGGAACCGGCGACAAATTTCACCTTCAACTTGACCAACACAACGAATACTCAACCGAAAGACACAACAACGACGACGAGCTACTACCACAAACCGTGGATTCCCCCGCCATCGTTCTACTCGAATTCCTCCCAACCAGCAGCTTTCACTTTCAGTTTAACGCCAACCACAAACTCTGTTGTTACCGCTCAACCGTCGACCACAATCAATTTTACATTTTCTTTGACCAACACGACTACAACGAAAGAAGTCAACAGTAATAAGAAAGTATTCTACGATTGCGAAAAACAGCAAAAGACTCATGTCAATTGGATGACCACTGCGGCGGACACAAATTACGCTCAGGATTATACGAGTCTTCTTCCAAATCCTACAACCAATACTGTTGAGGAAAACTACTTTTATACGTGGTCACCGATAAAAGGAGAAAGGACGCAGACTAATAATGACTTTTGGTCTATTAATGATGTGAAGCCTTCGCCTGTTAAAAAGACTTCGAAGCCGTCAACTAGTTCAAAGTGAGTAGTTTTTCTTATTATTATTTATTTATATATTTATATTTTGTCTGTCTGGTTGTTAATAGTAATGAACAGTATTTGGAATTGCTTGGAATCTTGTCTGTTTCTTTATTTCGTTCCTTGGCATCTTCACTTTTACATTTCTTTACTTTTGTTGCTCAAAATATCAGGGCAACATAGGATTTTGTTAAATCCACAATATCCAGGGTGGGCAAATTGTAGTTTAAAAAATAGTAATATTCATTAATTTTCACCAAACAAATTAATTTTAAAAAACATAAACAAAATATTTTTTGTATCTAAACGTTTTTAGACACTCCTTCTGAGTCAAGAAAACAAATTTAATACTTATTCAAAAAATTTGAGAAAATTCTATGAAGAATGTCAATTTAAAACTCAAAATTCAATATATTCATGAAAAGTATCTGGTGTGGTGAATGTTTCTCCATAAAAAAATACATTCAATTTTCCCAAACCATCCGAAAACCACCTTTCAGATCTAGAATCGGAGAATATTTTCGAGAATATTTTGAAAAGTTGATGAACATTTTAAATTAGTTCATATTAAATTTTCATAAACCATCCAAAAACGACCCCTCAGAGTATCTGACCAGTGTAAAACTAGATAGAATCTTAAGGGTAATTTGCCCCAAAACAAAAAAAAATATTTTTTTTTCTAAACTTTTTCAGATACACAAGTCAAGAAAATCAAACAATAGATACTTTTCATGAACATTTTAAAAAATTTTATGAAAAATAGTGAGTATTTTGTTTTGCTCAGAACGAGAAATTTTGAGATTAAAATTTTACAATTTAAAACAATTTACTATTTTCATCGACTTTTCTATACATTTTCGAAAAAGTAGGAAATGTTGGGTTTTCTTGACTCAAAAGAAATATCTGAAAAAAAAAAATATTCTTTTTATTTTTGTTGGGGAAAATTACCCTTCAGATTCTATTTGACAGTTTTGCACTGGTCCGTTTCTCGATCTGAAAGGTTGTTTTCGGATGGTTTGGGAAAAGTGAATGTATTTTGATGTAGATATAATCTTTAGTAGTTATCGCGTAAAGAAAACCAAACATCTGATACTTTTCATGAACATTTTTGAAAAATGATACCCCATAATACATCACCTTTTTTCCTAGCGAAGTACTTTTGCAGCAAAGTGAACATTTCTCTTTTTTTTACACTACAATTTTTTGTATACAAGTTTAAAACAAATGTATGTACAAATATTCCCACCCTGAAAATATTCAATATGAAAAATGATTCTGTATTGACTCCTACTTTAGAGGGATGAATAATACGAAAAAAATCTCTAAATTTTAGTTTTAATTTTTTTTAATTCTAAAAAGTAATTATTGTTTTAACGAAAAAAAATAAAATTTTACCAATTGCTGTTCCTAGATTGTTTGTGTTTCTCTTTTTGTAATTATTGTTAAATATTTTTTTTTTTTAATTCTTGAGGGTTTTTGTTTGCCGAAGCTGAACGATTTGCTCTGGGATCTTGAGATCAATGGCAAATATTGAAATTTAATCCACATCTGGAATTGCTCCTTCTCTAACAATTCCTTTTCCTCGAATCCTATATTGTCCATTTAATAAGGTCACAAAGGGTATACTTTCGTATATTCCAGATTTTAAGGAATTTATTCTTCAAGTTTGATCAAAATCGTTAAAACTCAGTCGTTTCAAAATTAATTTCACACATTCGTCTCAAAAATCTGTCCTAAAAATCATTCTTGATTTCTCTCAATATTCTCGAACAATACTCATATTGTAGAAGACATTATAGAAAGAAAAAATTCAAAAATGCTCACCCATTTTACAAAGGCATTTAATGCTACTCTTTTAAGTTGAATTTAGTTCTTAATCTTAATCATTTTTAAATATTTAACATTTTTAACAATTTAACACAAAAATCTCAAAAACTTTGTGAAAATATTACAGAAAGTTGTATAAAAAAAATAAGTTTAACAAATTCACTAAAAATATAATAAAACAAAAATTGTGAAATTACTTGTTACAGAAACAAATAATTGAACTAAAAATCTATATAATAAAATTCAAATCTGTCTGTCTTTCTGTCTTTCTGNTCTCAAAAACTTTGTGAAAATATTACAGAAAGTTGTATAAAAAAAATAAGTTTAACAAATTCACTAAAAATATAATAAAACAAAAATTGTGAA
>JXPG01010056.1:0-15672 GCA_001015175.1 Megaselia abdita
TCTTGATGGAAACTTTCAAGAAAATTACATTAAAAATCAGAGTTTCCTTCATTGAAAGCGATATCTGTTGATGGTGGTTTTGTTTTGATGGAGATTGGGACCCTTCAAAATCAAAAGATGAATCATATTTTACTCTTCTTAAATATATAGAAAGCCTTTTACCTTCTACCATTTCATAGTCTCAACGAAAACCTTCCACAACCAATATGAAACAAAAAATATCGCAAACCATCTATACTTCCAAGAAAACTCTCATTTTCTAATCTTTCTCTTGTACGTTCACACACAGAAATTCCTGAGAATAACCACCCACACAGGAAAACAACATGAAACGAAATTCCCTGCAGCTCGGTGGGAAATGACCAGAAACGTGACCGATAAAAGAACATCTAAATCGTCTTAGATATTCAAAGATTCAGAGATTATGTCGACAGATGACAAACAACTATTTTAATTAAATAACACACAACTTCCGTATATGTATTCCCTATTCTTTTGATTCGTATATCTTTTGATTCAGTTCAGCTCAGTCCAGCGAAAATGATTCCATGGTGGTTGTTTTTCGGTTTCTTCTTATATATATAGTTTCTATTCACTTCTAGTTGATTGTCCAGCCTAAGTCGAGTGTAACGATAAATCAAGATATTTCCCGAGATAACCAGTAAAATGACGGTTCAAATGGAAAGAAATTTACACAATGAAAATCACATCTAATTAATATTATGAGGAAGCTTCTTTGGAAGAAAGACAATCTTCAAAGATGTAGAGAAGGATACTTAATGACTTTTAAACTAACAGTTTTGTTTAATTAACGCTAAGTTTTGTTCAGTAGTCGGTTTAGTAATTAGCTAATTGTGGAAAAATTTTCGCAAATAATGGCTTTTGTGCGAGCATAGATGGTGAGATACATTGATGATGGCTGTGGGAGGTAAATGCCCTGGTTTTTCTATGAATATTCTCAAAAGAAACATTTTCTACTTCAAACTTTATCCATTAACTACCCTGTTTTATATTTATTATAATCTTTTTTATTTGGGTGGATGCACTTTGAGAAATTTCTTTGTGGTTTTTAATAGTAAGGACTTGTTCGTTTCTTCGTTATTCTTTAAATTAAAAACAAAATAAAGATGACAAGATCAAGGTGGTTCTAGAATTAATGTAATTGAAGACTAATCATTTGATGAACGAAAATCTTGAATTAAATCCGCTCTCGTTTCATACTAACAATGGAGTGATGACAGCCTCGATTTCATTCAAAGTGTTACCCTATTGAACGGAAAAATCCTCATATTACAGATTGATTAAATTACTGCTTGGAGAAATGTCATATTTGAATGTACGGTTGATTTGAGCAAAGCTCAAATAGATGACATTTTTCAAAACTTGCAGGTCGTAACTACCAATGTTGACAGTCGCTCCCACTTTGTTGTGAATTCTTTCTTTAAGACTTGATGTATTTGGTGTTTCCTACTCGTAGACCCACTGAATTCGCTTCCTTCTCAATTGCAAGGGATATGTCTTTTAAGTCTGATGTTTTTTCCCTATTACGTCCAATATGCCGATGATATCCAAGAATTTGTATAGATTATCATGGAGGTTTCGAATTTAGATGCGACTATAATCATCTTTAGAAGCGATGTTGAAATAGCTGCACGACAGTACATCTTTTTATGGAAAACCACTCACAGTTTGGAACTTGCTTGAGGTTTCTCCATCGGCGAAATGGTTCATTGAGCGGAATAGTTCCACTCTTCTGGCATCACGACCCTGTCACAGATCTTTAGAAGCAGCTTGTGGAAAGCGTCGTTGAAAAAAGGCCCTGCTGTTTTCATCACTTCAGCTGTTATTAGCCTCCTTCTCCTCATCTCCTTGTTATTAGCCTCTGGATAGCTGAGTCTACCTCTGATATTGTGGGTGGAGGGACATCATCGTTCCTTTTTAAATCATATGATGGTGCTTGTGTTGCACTACTTTTTACACCGCTCAGCAGCTCTGAGAAAAACTCTTCCCATCGCTCAAGGACTTCCTGTTTGCTGGTTAATAACTTTCTATCCCTCACAAATTCCAGCTCTTCGAACTGCTGTTTCTCGAAGCGCATTTTCTTCAGTCTCGCTAATTTTACAACCTTTCTTCTGAACGCCTCTTTGGTTGATCAAGTAATTATCTATAGGTTTTTCTGATGTAGAGCTTCCTTTAACAAGACAGCTCTGTCATATTCGGCATTTCGCCATTCCTTTTTCCTTTGAGGTTTTCTCATACCAATTATGTTTCGGCGGTCTTGTGAAATAAAAGTGAACCTCTAAAACACATAGGAAGCAGACATTCCTTAATATCACTGCTACACATTGAGTCACCTTTGGCTCGTTGTGTGATTTAGTTTACTAATTTATATAATTAAGAAAATATTCTCTAGCTAAAACAATTCTAGTATAAGATCTGATTGAATAGTTGTGAAGCCAGGGTTGTAAGTTCGATCCTCGCAGTTGTTTTTTTGTTTTTTTTGTAATGATTTAAGTGTTTTTTCTAAGATTATACTATATTAGCTATAATTACCTTTGTCAGTCTGTCTGTCTAAATATGAGCGTTAATGGTTTGTAATAGTTTTGAAGTGTATACTTTTAGTGAGTATTTCTTGAGAGAATTTGTTGAGTTAGTACTTTTTTGAGTGAGTAAGTTGATTATTGAGTGATTAAGTGAGTGCTTGAGTGTCCATATATGAGCGTTAATGGTTTGTAATGGTCGGTAATAGTTGGTTAATGTAAGTTTTAGTGAATTTTTCTTTAGCGAATTTTTTTAGTGTGTGGATTATTGAGTGATTAAGTGAGTAGGTGTTTGAGTGAGTGATGCCCTGACTTATTGAATGCTGGTGTAATTGTCGGGTTTTGTCTCAAAAACTTAGTAGTTAGGAATAAATAAATTTGTAGTTTGACTTAAGGACTTGATTGTCCTGCAATTGTCCACACTTTTCAGGATGACAGGCTCCAACTTGACCTCCTATTTATATAAATAGCTACCTCTCAATAAATACATAACAAATTAATACAAATAAAAAATCTGACCACGCTAACCATTTCCTAAGTGTTAAAACCCACCACTGAAACAAAATTTGCGAAGAAAAAAAAACTTTTATTTGAATTAGATTTATCCATTTCCTGATAGGAAATCACTTAACAGTTTCATTGAAACGTTTTAATTGAAAGAAGGAAAGCATTCGAATGTTGCACGATAATCATTTCGTTTATGATTGATGATGGAATGGCTGAATTCGTGCTGAGAAGGTCGATAATCCTTAGTGGTGGTGTGAGTTCACTTGCAACGAAAAATGTTCGTTCATGTAAAAGGACTTTTGGGGATCACAAAGGATATAAAGTAATATAAGGGAACATATTTTGTATGGCAATGGCGCCTAACCAGGAGGACTTTTTACATTTCGAATTGCTGAACTGTGAAGAGACAGAGTTGTATATTTTGGAATAAAGTGGTGAGTGGCGCCCAATTAGTTATTCGGATTCATGAAATTAATAGAATGTTTTTTGTGTGCAATAAATTGGTTTGGTTTATGTTTCTAGCATGATTCATTTTATTGAGTTTTAGTTCATGAATATGTTTCTCTTAAAACTTACTTCCCTTTATAACTTTTGTTTCAAAATGGCCTTTATTAAAATCAAGGAAACTCTAAAAACCCAACAAATTTTAAATTCTTAATTTTGGAATCAATTCTAATTCGAATCATTAAAAGTCTCAACTCAAGTTTTAGTCTTTTAGTAAGCAACACTGTTTCAAAAACAAAAGATCCGGCAACATTGAAGTTTCAAATCCTATAATTCTGACTAAGAACAGTTAAATTCTGTTCAATCATAGAAACATCTTCATAAACTGCGAAGAGTGAATCGTTCCAACCTTGATGAAACCATTCAAAACCTCATAATTCATAGTGTGAAATGATCGCAAGGTAAAGTCGCGTAGTCACTTAAAGTAAAATATAGTATAATATTAAGAAGAACTCACCTGAAACATTAAACAATGAAAATATGACTAAACAGCAAACAATATGTGAAATAAATAAGTCGATGTATTTTAAACTACTCCGTCGTCGACCTGTAATGAGAACAAAATAAACACAAATTAATCAAAATCGAAAGGAACGAATAGAAACGAAAGTGTTGTAAATATCAGATTACAATCGATTTGGAACAAATTATCTAGAGGACAGATAGATCTTAGGGATAATCACTTGCCATCCGATGTGGTGATAGAGCAGGCATTAGGCATTGTCATCGCACGACGAGCCGGTGTCATATAAGAGTATATCTCACAAGTTGATGTGGAAGTGGTATTGGATTACATTATACCGTGAATATATAAGTTCACTTTATATATCACATGCGAGTGCCATAGGAAGAGTATTATAATATAATAAAAAGGGGTCGGTAGGTTAGTTAGTTAAGAGAACCAATATACGTGACCAATATGATGGTTTCAGAATTTAAATAAATTGAAAATCCAGTATGAATGAATTCAATGGAACTGCATGACTCGAGTGAAATTTGTTCTTTCTATTCAATAATTCAATTCAAAGTCAACCCCTATCTTCCTTTCTCTGTAGGGGGATTCATATTCAATTCATAATGTATGTATGTACAAAACACATATATATATATTCAAAGGAGAAGGAGAATGAATATCTTCAACAATTATTTGCCATTTTCCTCCCTGAATGGTTCATTACTACACTCAACTAATCTGTTTATCCTTGAATTCTGTGTTCGGTTCTTTTGTCCTATGAATGGTTGGTTCTCAGTTCGTTCTCATTCCTTCTTCTCAGAATCGACAGTATTTTGTTAACAAGTACTAATTGTAATTGCGGTAATTGCATGTCGAGTTCAGTTTTGAACTTTGTTTACTATTTTACTACATTAGGGAAAGGGAAGAATGTGGATGACTGGCTGGATATATTGGCGTGAGATTATGTAGGGTATGTGTTGTGTATGTTATGTTGGGAAACAAAACTAAACTAATATGACGTGATTTTCTTGTTTCGGTTGTTTCCGATGAGGGTAATTGGAGGAAACGTGCTGAGGGAAGAATTTACGCAGGGGTTTCTATTACGATTTATTTGGTAATTTTTGGGAGTATATGGCTATTTGTTGTTAGTATTTTTAAGATTATATAGTTTAATTTAAATAAATTAAAATTTTTGTTAGGTTTTGTTCAATA
This sequence comes from Megaselia abdita, assembly GCA_001015175.1. Taxonomy (NCBI): domain Eukaryota; kingdom Metazoa; phylum Arthropoda; class Insecta; order Diptera; family Phoridae; genus Megaselia; species Megaselia abdita. The sequence continues at coordinate 5,218 of JXPG01010056.1, forward strand.
AAATTATAATCTTGCCAATAAAATTATAATCTTGTCTTGAGATAAGAAAGTTATCAATCAAAACGTCATTTTGTTTATGCCCTTTCACGCTTACTCGCTTACTCTGCCATTGAGTATGGAAATTCCGGAAAAATAATGATGGGGATTTGAGTTCCTCGACAATATCTTCAAAATTAGGTATTAAAATCAAGAATCGGAAAATATTTACTTAACTAAAATGTTAAAGAAACTTAAACTAGAAAAGCTAGCGGCAACTTGTGTCTTCAAATCCTAATTCTGTTAATGGCAGTTTGTGGTAGTCAGCTTTAAAATGAGGTATCACAAATCTCGCTGTAAAAGTTCAACGGCAGACAGACAAATCATATTCAAGGGTATTAAAAACCCTAAACCGAAAATGCAGACACTATAATAATTTTACAAACCAAATAAAATCATCAAAGAGTTGCGAAACAAGGTCGAGACTTGCGTTACAAACTAACTGTCAACTGATCTATCAACACGTGTAATTACTTTGTAAAAGTTGTTATAGTGATCTCATAACTAAAAGTGTACTGTGGGAGAACTGGTATAAGCCGACATACTTGATCTAAACCTTGCTCAATTTCAGATCAACTGTTTTCCTTGGAAAATCACAAAAATATCAATCGACAAAAATATAAAAAGAATCCTCAAACCGCATCCACCATTTTATTTTGTCGTCTCCTCAAATTCTCAACATTATAAAACGAAAGAGACGAATTGAGTTTAAAAAAAACCAGAACACCTTTCCATTGGAATCCATTATCATAACCAACAACAAAACCTCTCATAAAACTCATAAAAGAAAAAAAATCCAATTACATTTCATAGCTGCAGAAGACTTTATATTCGTTTTTTGCCACTATAATTATCAAAATTGGCGCTTCAAATTCCATTGAACATGAACGACTGGCTGGATGGAGGAAGGAGCGACTGTTCTATGGACACCGACTTTATAGTGGGGAGGTTTTTTGGTTTCTTTTTTGTAGTAATTAGAATTGTCTGGTGTTTAAGACGCGCGAGATTTTGAGGAAACAGGATTTTGTATATGAAATGTTGATCAATGGGAAATTTTGAGGGTATTGTTCGGTTTTGAAACATTCAACAATGAGAAGTATGGATAAATTAGAATCCGAATTTTTAAAAACATTCTCAGTTTGTAACTTCTTGAGAAGATATTTTTACTTTTGTTTCAACAACGTTTCGTCTCCTCTATTTTTTTAATATTACCTGCATTAGAATCAGAGTGTTTTTCAAACATTCTCTGTTTGAAGAGTCCTTAGATATTTACAATCTTGTTTCAACAACGTTAAATCTATACTATTTTATATTCCCAGTTTTTTTTAAACACTCTCAGTTTGTAACTTCTTGAGAAGATATTTACACTTTTGTTTCAACAACGTTTCGTCTCTTCTATTTAGTTGATATTAAATGCATTAGAATCCGAGGTTTTTTCAAACATTCTCTGCTTGAAGAGTCCTTAGATATTTAAAGTTTTGTTTCGTCTCTTCTATTTCTCTAATATAATATGAAATATTCTAAATCACACAATAGTTATATAAAAAACCCATTCACCCCACTGTCCAACGTCCTCAGAGACGGTGCAATATTCTGGAAGCCCTCTCTTTGACAAAGAAGGAATAACAAGAAACCACTACATGAAAATGAGAGAAGAAGAAATACAAAAAAATTACATCCGCTTCTACCACCTGCTCTGTCTTAAGGTTTTTTTTTTCCTTCTGCATATACCCAAATAGTCCAGGAATGACGGCTGCACGCAAGGATCTTTTTACTTTTTCGTATGAATGTGGTTGAGATTATTTACCTAAGTTGGTTCGGTGTGAGTGTCTATCGACATCTACTTATAATGCATTTATGAGGCGCGTGTCTTCTCCATACACAACATATGTCGTCGTCTTCCTTTTTGGATCGAGGAATTTTTTTTATTATATAGTTTGTTTCCACCGTGTTTTTTTTTCTTGCTTTCGATAATCAACAACAACATCACCAGTAGATTTCTCTACTCGAGCAGAAACGTATCAGATAGATTGTTTGGTTCAGTTCAGCAGACCCTTCTTGGTTCTTATATTTCCAATGAAAAGCATATAGCCAAACTAACTATCCATCAACCATCCGGACGGACGGACATAATCTGAGAGAGAGAAAGAGCAACACCTGTATATTTAAGCGTCATTGGCATGGAACATTATGATTAAGTATTTCAAGTGTAGGGAATAAGGTATAGAATAGGAAGTCAGGCATTGAGTGAGTGAATGAGTGAATTTGAACTGAAGTCGTTCTGTTTTTACAGTTTACACTTGTTTGAAATGTAAATCGTATTCGTTCCTCTTCTCTTATTAATTGGTTGGCTGATGAACTGAGCTCAGACGCTAAGAGCTGCATGTGGCAGATGTTTTGATTTTTTTGTTTTTCGTTTGTGTTTGACTTGCGGAGATTTAGAAACCGTGAAGTGGAATTGAGCTGGTCTGTACTTGTTTTCAAATTATAAAGGTTTGCGTTGTGGCACACGATTGTAATTTACTGCATTAACATCAACAAGTAACTATAAGGGTTATTGATTTGATTTATCAGAAATATTTCATGGTAAAGTAATCTACACTCCGAAAAGTGTTTTACAAACAAACCTCTCATTGAATGACTGAAACAAATTTTAAAGCTAAAAGGATTTTTTATGACGCTTCCTAGTATAGAAACATTTATATAAGGTCTGTTTTATTTTTAGAGAAAGTTTGTTTCTTAATTTTTTACTTTATATGTATGTATAGTAGAAGATGAAGCACAGCGCAGTGGTTATACTTACAAACTTATACTATGTTTTTTTTTCTTCAAATGAACTTTTGTTTCGATAACGTTTCATCTCTTCATTTTCTTTTTGTTTCAACAACGTTTCGTCTCTTCTATTTTGTTAATATAATATTTATTAATAATATATGAAATAATGCAAGACATATAAATAGTTATATTAAATAAAAATCTCTGCAAAATCTAAGAGAATTTATTTAGCAGGATACTTCCTCTTCTAATAACATTCTTAAAAAACCCATAAAAAGTATAATTAATAAATGAGCATAGCCATATGAATCACCAGCAAGATCGTTAACATCATCCAATTACCTACCAGAATAACCCAGAAAAAAACAAACCCACTTTCGAATTGTCGACTAACTAAACGCAAAGACACAAATAAAACGCCGTCAATTTGCATATATGATTTTAGTTAAAGAGAGACGAAGAGAGTAAGTAAAACTACTGATGTTAAATGTAATAAATTCATATAAATTGAATTCGTGAAACAATGTTTCTAGCATGTCGACGACGATGATCACATAACATATATTGAGAAGTTCTTCTTCTCTTTCTCAGTAGAGCAGACAGTCCGACCGGACGAGGATATTAAGAGTTTTATGATTAGAAGCGATTACAATTTGATTGATGCAAATTTTCAGATCTTATGGCTGGTTTTCATTAAGCTTAAGCAAATCCACTAAAAACCGCTTCAATAAATTGAGCATGTTTTTCACTTTAACGTTGTATACTTTGTATATTAAAGTATCGAGGGTAATTGATTGTAGTGGGCATTTTGATGATAGAATAGGAAGATTGTATATTATCATGAAATGTTATCTATATATGCAGATTGATTTTGTAGGAAAAGGTGGAAATGTGATTAAAGTAGCAGAAGGCAATGAAGAGGATGAGAATCTATTTCGATTACTATAGACCAAATCAGAGTTCAAATCCCACTTCGATCAATCGAGATATTTTTTTTTTTTGTTCGTTTTTCAAAATTTGACTGAAGCTATATATTCACTATTCACTATTTATAAAATGTGTCAGAGTTTGAATCCCACTATGAACTCTTTGTAAGTTAAACAGGATGCTTAGTAATATTTGCATTGAGAAAGTTCTTTGAAACTTTTTCTTACTCTGGCAGGATGTTTAGTTTCAGTGGAAAACATCAGACTACGAAAGTTTTCCTATCTATTATTTGTCTATATACCCAAAAATGCAGAGCCTTTCATCCCAAAACCCAACAAATAATAACAAACTCAAGAAACCGGATAAGGATGAAAGAAACAATTATAATTGTGATTGATGCAAATTCCAAACGTATTTCATCAAGTATAGAATCCGCTAACCGTCTTAATGAATACAAAAGAGCAAATGTCGTGATAGTTAAATAAAAGTTTATGAGAACACGAAATCGGAAAAGAACATTTATTGACCTCCTAAAATAATTATATAAATAAAACAATAGTTATAGTTCTATAACCGTCATTGATATTCTTTTCTCTTTCGATAGTTATACTTGAGCCAAACTAATAGCTATACAAGTTTTCCCCAGCTAATATCGATTCAGTGTGGAGTAAAATCAATTCCGAAAAAAGGGTGGCATACTGTTGTAAATGCGGTGTTTCACAGTTCCCAGTATACGACGCAGTCTATATGCCAGTTAGTTAGTTAGTTAGTTACCAGCTAAACTACGAAATGACCCAAATAAAAACTACCAGAAAAAACAAGAGCGTATAACAATAAAATCATTGAGGTCATACGAAAAAGTTTACAGTGGGATGGTGGACATGATGACATGACCAACCGGACGTTAGTGACTATTTGATTATGGTGGGAAGGTTTGGTTCTTGTCGAATCATTTGAATAAGGAATTCAATGACGTTCGTGTTAAAAGGATTTCAAAAATGTTAACCATAAATTCTTGGAATTCAAATCGTCCCACCGTCGAATTTTTGTGAGAAAAGAAAAGTAGATCAATGGTTGGAAATATAAATATATTATTATAATTATGTATTACTATCCTACGCATTAATTGATGTTTTCCCTTTATAACTATTGAAAACTGTGTTTTTTTTTCTCTCTATAATGCACTTCGAGGCTTAATTGTTAGAGTTAAGCAAGAGATGTGAAATGGATTCATATTGATAGATATTAAAAGACTTAAATATTATGAAATTGGCGATCATGCCAGGAGAACCACAAATGTGAATTGTTGGCGGTCTTGCCTGGAATCAGAGCAATCCTCAATCTCTGAAATATCCTTCCAGAACTAAAAAAAAAATAAACACAATTTTTAAAGTACATACATATTTTAAAGTATTGCAGTAAGAGATATTTAAAATATAAAATGCATTCACATATTCTGAGGAGCTTCAATAAACCAATATGAATAGATTATTATTATTAGGTTATTCTCTTTCCATCGATTAATTTTTCAATTATATTGAAGATCCTGCCAGGAGAACTAATCTTGTTCTCCACAAATCTAAAATGTTGTCAATTCATAAGTTCTTTGAAAAAAAAAATATTTAAGAAATATTAAATCGTTCTCCAAGACAACAAATTAATTTCTTTAAGAAATCTTTAATACATCTTTTAACAGAAATGAGAGTTCTTAAAGAATTCTCATTTCTTCTTAAATATTATTTTAAAGTTTCCATTTCCCTCACACTTGACAAATTTAATTATACTGGCGATCCTGCCAGGAGAACTTATTTTGGTCACCACGAATCTAAAATATTGGCGGTCTTGCCCGGAGACTTAACAAACTTAACTTTTTCACTAATACTCTCAGTAAAAAATTTACTTTCTTTAAAATTTCTAGAAGAAGTCTTATCGAAGAAAAAAAGTCTTATTTTTTCGAAAGCTACTTTAAGAAGTCTTAACGAATTTTGAATAATTACTTTATTCGCGCTGAACTTTTCTAAAAGAGTGCTGTTTAGAACCTCTTTAAGCAGGGTTAAGAACACTTTCAAGATTTATAAATTCTTTGAAAAAAAAAATCTTTCAGAAACATTAAATCGTTCTCAAACTAATTACTTTCTTTAAGAATTCAGGATTCTTAAAGTTTTCTAATTTCTTCTTAAATATTATAAACATTATTTTGTCTGAAGTTATCTTTTTAGAATTCTGTTTCAATCTTCTTAAAGTGATCTAGAGAGATCTTTCAGAAAACAACAATATTTCTTTAATATCTCTTAATTACATTTCTAGATGACTTAAAATTTTCTTTTAAAAAGAGGTAAAGAGAGATAAATATAATATTTTTAAATTGGTTTTATATGACTGACTAGTGCAAAATAAGACAAATATAAGAAATAACACTGAGAGAAATAAGTTTTAAAATTTAAAAGTTTTCATTTCCATCACAAGAGACAAATTTAAACGAAAAATGTAATCGTTGAAGAGTTACTTATTTTAAAGTTGAAATATCCGGGAAGACTGGTTTCGTCGATTTTTGTATAAGATATTCGACTCTAGTATGAGCAAAAAAAGAAATATGTTTTTTTTTTTTCGTTAGTTAAATTTTTTACATGCGATTTAAGAGCTCGCAAAGAATACTTTAGAAAAAATTAGAAAAACAATATTTGGCGATCCTGCCAGGAGAACTGATTTTTGTCAAAACGAATATAAAATTTTGGCGGTCTCGCCCGGAGACTGAACAGATTTTAAATTTTTTTCTTATTAATAATGCTGGCGATCTTGAAGAAGAAATATATCTTTTTCTTTTGTTAGATTTCTTAAAGACGTTTTAAAAACTCTCAAACAATACTTTTTCTAAGACGAGAAATTTTTCAATAATATATATTTGACATTCATAAACAAAATTAGACAACAATATTTTGGCGATCCTGCCAGGAGAACTATTTTTTCCACCAATCTAAACCGTTGCCGGTCTTGTCCGAAAACTGAACAAAAACTCAACATTTCATCAATATTTAAATTCCCTTCATAGAAACCTAACTTCTCAATGAAAAGTAAGAAAAAACTTCCAAGTGCAGATATTTACCTAAATATTGCATGTTATTATTTAATATCTCTTTTCTTTCAGTAAAAATGGAAAACAAAAAATTATATATTGTAACCCGAATCTATTTCGATTCGAACAGAAAAAAAATGTTATTTTCAAATACAATAACGAGAAATAGAGCAATATTTGATCAAATGGTTACTGTTGTTATGCTCATTTGTACTTATAGTTAGTATAGGTATTCGTTCGTTCTTTCTTTTCTGTGTTGCCTGTTACTCTATGGTAATCTAAATGTGGAGCAATTAATTATTGTTGGTTGCCTTCTTATTCTGATTGGTTTCTTCAGTCGAACAGGAGACAAATGGTGGATTCCCTTACGTGACAAATGAGGCAGACAATAAGCTAACGATATAGTTTGTGTGTTAAATAGATTACGTGATTATCTTGAAAGTGTAATATGCGGTGTAATTTACCGACTAGACATGGAAGGAGAATAGGGAAAACTGTAATTTGGGTCAATTGGAATAAGTTTATGCTATTAAGGGTAATGATTGCTTAGAGGGTTTGTAGTGTTTTAGGTGGGTTTCATTTTTAAGCAAAAGTAATTTCCCGGCAATATTCTTTAAATGTTGAAGAAAATTATCGGCAACATTGTCTGATAACAAATAATTTACCGGTAAAATTCAAAAGAACAGTAGCATTTGAGAATAATTTATTAAATGTTATAAGGGTGAATGCAAAAAAGATCAATTACACCCTATCATCTGCAAGAGCCTTCAGCAAAAGTCAGAAGTAATATTTCAAAGTAAATGAAAAGAAAAAGTTCAAGAAGTCTGGGTAATATCCTCCAAGAATATCAAGAAAGCCATAAATTTACAACCTCTTCGTTCTGTTCGGTTCTCCCCATTAAAATGAGAAAAGGGAACTCCGAATTGCCTACTAATTTGCCAATTTCAGGACATAAAAACCTTCAACTTCCATGGAGAATGCATTTAAATGCACAAACAGTTCTCGAAAAACGATATAAATTCAGTGAAAGGTAATAAATCAGCAACCTGTACTTCTTTGGTCTATACAACGTAAGAGCACCGTTCGTTCCTCACCCAAAACAACCAAAAGGTTGTTCGTTGGATGGTTCACCTTAGTTCAACTTCAACCACGGTTATGCAATGGGATTGTTAATATGCACAATAAAACGAAACACAAAAAAATGTAAAACATTTGATGTAATTAAGTTGGAAAGAGCGGGATTAAACATTGTTCGTTGCTTTGTTGGTAAGTTATTGTTCAACTTTGTTAGTCATTTAGGTTCCATTTTCTGCTTAATATCATCGTGCAACTCCTCCGTCAATTAAAAATTCAAATTATTATTTTTATTGCCATTAATTGTGGGAAGATTGACATGTGAGAAAGGATTTTTGTTTTATTTTAATTGTGAAAAATAATATTCGTATCCTTTAACTTCGACTGAAATAGTAATTTAGTCGGCAATGTTGCTTCTCTTAGGGTTGTCATAATTTTTCCCGGCAATTTTGTTTGTCTGGAAAATAAAATAACTTAGTTCGGAAATATTGTTCTCAATAACATGATATGGAAACTTTCTTTCTCGTTTGGAGAAATGTCTGATTTCAAGACTTGGATTTTGAATATTCGCTATTGAGCTCCATCAGATCAAGGTTCTTAGCCGAGTCGAAAATAAGCCGAAGTCGATGATTTTGGATATTCGCTATTGAATTCCCTCAGATCAGGGCTCTTAGCCGAGTCGAAAATAAGCCGAAGTCGATGAAAGTCGACTTTTGACTCGGCTTATTATTTTTTTCAAGCCGATTTTCTCTTCTTAATCTTCTGACAATTTGTGAGAGAGAACGTTAAATACCAAACAACAGATCCTTACTCAGTATTTCCTTTAATTTAACATAGTTTTTTACTTAGCTATCTTAATGTTTAGCTTCATTTATCTGAACAAAAATCTTCCCGGCAATGTTCCAATCCCTAATTTTCATCTTCTTCTTAAAATCAAACTACGCGTCTTAGAAGAACTAAATAAAACCTATTTTTACCTGAAATCAATTGTATAAAAAATATACTAAACCAAAACTTCGCAACGAATGACAAGAAAACCGTGCTCGATTAAAAATTCATAGCTTCAAATTTTCATTATAATTAATATTAATAGTGATGATGGGAAGACCAACAATTGTTGTTGTTTTTGCGACGAAACTAACAATTTACTTGGGTCTTGTGGAGGAAACGAAACAAAAAACTTTTAGAAAGAAAATAACAAAAAATAAACTATGAATGGAATCAGTCATGAAAACTTGAAATTTACATAAGTGCAATGTAATATTGGCCAGACGTCGTCATAATCACAATCATCATCTTCTGCTTGCTGGCTGGCTTGGCTTCGCTCGATAAAAGCTTTTTATTATATTTGCTTTTTCGTTTTTTTTCTTAGTTTCCAGTGACGAGACCAGACCATACCATACCAGACGTAAGACGAAATTTATGGAATGCAACCGCACAACACACAGGTTATTTTAGTGTTTTATTGTGTTGTGCTCTAATAAATTGTTTCTTCTCTTATATTTTATTAATTCGTTAAATTTGGTTTTTTTCTTGGAAAATTGTTTTTGTTTTTTCTTGTCGGTTTGGTGGGAATATCTTAAGCATGAAGGGATTGTCTGGTGTAACTTGGAGGTCAAGGGTGTAAGGTGTTTTTGGTTTTCATGTTTTTAGAGTTTTGTATTTTTAGAAGTTGTGATGTTTAGCTAAGAATTTTTTATTGGATTAATGAAGGCAGGAATTTTGAGTTATCTCGGTACGCCCTTGAATTTCCAAAATTGTGATTCAATATGATTCGAGATGACGATGTTATGTACTAAAATATAAATGGAATGGATGGAGTCTGGCGTAGAAATTCCAAAAAGTAATGATGAGGGTTTGAAGTTCTTATCAATACATTCAAAATGCGGTATCAAACTTGAAAATCATATAAGATTAGATAGATTAAACTGAATGTCCACAGAAAAAATAAAGTAGTAAAATATACTAATATACTACAAAACTTGTAGTAGATTTTAGCGTGTAGTAAATTTTACTATATTTAGTAAAAATCCCTGAAATTCACTAAGTAGTAAATTAGTTAATATAATTAGTTAATTAATAGTAAAAATTACTAGAATTTTACTTTTAAGTAGTTTAAGTTTTAGTAACGAATTCAGCTTAAAGATTTTCTATGAATAGTCAAAATTACTAGTGATAGTAAAATTTACTACCAAGTATTAAAAATATTAGCAAAATAGCATTTCTATTAATAGTAAACATTACTTCTTAAGAAATATCTAAAATAAAATCCCACTTTAAGATGTTGGAACTTTGTCGAGGATAATGTTAAGCCTATACACATTGAATGAAGCGGTAGCACTAGGGTTGTTTTGTTTTAAATATATTATAAAATTACCCTACTCACAGTCTCTGGCTACATCCTCACTTCGAATATATTAGGAACCATAATAATCATACCATGAATCGTAAAGTCCATAAAAATACATTTGTTTTTAATTCCCCCTTTCCTACGCCCATGGATTTCCAAAATTTTGATGTATCACACGACGTACATGACTCCAAATAACGAAGTTGTGCACTAAAATGTC
>JXPG01010066.1:0-12351 GCA_001015175.1 Megaselia abdita
ATCATTTGTAGAGTAAAACTCGGTAAAATCATTTGAAAATGCTTCCGCGTAGGGAAGCTCCATATTTATTCTTTCTAAATTTCTATATCTTATTATTTTTTCAAATTTTTGAGCGTTAGATGCAAATTGTAAGCAAATACAAGCATGCTTAGAAATATTAGGCGAAGGCCAAAACTGTCCTTTTAATTGAACTTTACTTAAATCAGAAACAAAAAAATAGTGTAAAAGCGTAANTTTCTAAATTTCTATATCTTATTATTTTTTCAAATTTTTGAGCGTTAGATGCAAATTTTAAGCAAATACAAGCATGCTTAGAAATATTAGGCGAAGGCCAAAACTGTCCTTTTAATTGAACTTTACTTAAATCAGAAACAAAAAAATAGTCTAAAAGCGTAAGCGAATTCCATGTTGTGTCGTAGTGTGTAGGTAAATCATTATGTACTATTGATACATTATTTCTGAAAGAAAAATCTTCTATAACTTTAAAACACCGTGGAGAGAAATAGTCATTATTGAAGTCCCCAACAAGAATTGTATTTTGGAACTGGTTTAAAAATGCAGTGATAGTGGGCTCGGCTTCTTTGAAACTGGACGAAGGTGGCACGTAAAGCACACTTATATATAAATCACAATTCACTATCTTAAGAGTCAAGAACTCAAAACACGAAGTTAAGTTTGCATTTGATATTAAAAAAACCAAAACAAAAAAGCTATTTAAAGGAAAACCACTGGAAAATTAAAATATGTCTTTCTCTCTGTTTGTTTGTTCCTTATAGAAACCGATAGGATGAACCCGATTTGTCTTAAATTTTGGTAGAGGCGTGCCCTGGAATATTGGTCAAACTACATTTACTATCTATTAATTTTAGCAACCCCTCTATTAGATAATACCGCCTTGTAGATATTTTAGATAGCGATGTTTTCCACGCATTCATCAAGATTACCCGTTTTTATCCTGAGTAGATTTATAATTTGAGAGAGTCCATATGACTTCTCCTTCCATTGTCCTATCGACGTGAGTCTGATTGCAGCATTATCTGCCAAGTATTTGGAGAAAACTCCACTCCTCGGAACTGCTAACATAGCTAGCAGCATAGCAGTAGGCGTGATCCTCATTGATCCTGTCATGCCGATACAGACGGCAGAACTTTATAAAGTTTCTCCAGACTCCAGACCGCATTCCATTGTCCATTCCTTCTGTAGTTTCAGTGCTTTAACCACACGTTCACTAATTACTGGGGGAAATAGTCCTGACTATTGAAGAATCACATCGTCTGACTGCTGACAACGTAAATGGAGAGCTCTCTATAGAGGTCTCAATCGTCTTCACCATCTCATGTAGAGTTGTTTCCGTTGATTTTCCATTAATATAGTCGTACTGACTAGACTACCAGAGATAATATCATCTCTTAAGTGACTCCTTATGTGTACGTCTAAAATCCGCTCCAGTACCTTAAGAACGATGAGGATAGGCTTATTTGTCTATAATCCTTGTCTATAATAATTGGGCCCATCTACCGTCGGCTAATTGTAGATGAGTAGGTGGAGAGTAAGTCTTCTTCTTTTGTAGACTCTGTCTATCTGTTTATCATCCTCAGATAAGCGGATGTTTACGTATGACTTTGGCATCGCAGGTAGTTCCCGTTGATGGAGGACTTCCAGTTTGGCATTCTTCCAGGGACTGGCCATATGACCAACGGCAGCCTTAAGGAATTCTACAGAGCCTTGAGAATCGCAGCAGATCACCTTGTATCCTCTGAAGCACTCCTGGGAACTGAAGGTGGGAACACTAGGATGGAGGATGGCATCTTTATCAATTCAAAGAGCTCTTCCGAATAACTTTTTCAACCCTGCTGTAATTTTCCAGGTTGATACTAAGGTCGGTCTCGTTTTTATACTCGATTAGAACCTTAAAGAGTTCATTTGGAGGCTGATCTGATCTATAAATCTTATCCTGCCTTGATCGTTTTTTTTTTAACGACTGGCTTTTGAGTGGTTTACCTCCATTCTTTTTTCCTAGTTTCTACTCGAAGATGTAGGAACGTCGCGTAGCTAAGTTGCTTGTTTTTCTCGACTCTAGCGATGCATCGTGAAACCTGTTCATCTTCCCAGAGCCATACCTAGAGGGCTTCTTCATACATGAGCCAGAACTAAAGGACTCTTTATTATCTAGAGTCTCCTAATTCTTTGTAGTATCCAGAGCCCACTCTCGATGGTCCAGATCTATAGGAATCAGCTCCCTATACCGTTTTTAATTTAAAGAAAGATCTTCGAAAAAAGAACAATTTCTTCAATTTCAAAAATAGTTTTCCCTTTTACTCTTCAGTAGAAGAATAATTTGCTGTCTCACGTGCCCGAGATGGTCAGTAATGGTAATGATATATTTAATGTTAAGTTCCCGAATATAAATTTTACCTTAAAAGTAATAGCTAAATTTGTTTCATATTCAAAGAAAATATTATAAAATTGAATCGAGAGACTAATTTAAGAAAAACACATCTTTTAGACTGCTGGTTTTAACTGACGCTGTAAGCAGTACTTCTCTCAATATCGAAATATTTTCTCTGAAAGAGTTTTAGAGATGAAAGCTGAATTGATGTAATTTGATTGATTTAATCTAATTTGTCTCGGTTTCTGTTGAGGATTCGACCGAATTACAAAGGGGTAATATAGTTTCGCACCGGTGCGAAAGAAACTTTATTGAAGTTGGAATTTCACTTTGCATACCTATTGATTATCTATGATCAAGGTTTTTGGAATTAATTAGCATTATTTTGAATATTATATACAAAACAGTTTTATAATCAATGAAGTATTCAAAAGAGATTCTTTCGGGACATTCTTGAAACGTTGTTTAATTAGTTTTGTTTGCTTCATTAAAATTTAACGCACTCAAAAAATGCCATCAATCAAACCTTGAATTTAGCAATATCTATACTTTCTACTTGGGATTTGGAATTTTCAGAACCTATATTCCCGTCATGAATTCTTTACATAACATGTCGTCTTCTCCTTCCAATAATTCTCTCCTCCCATGATCCTACCCAAAAATACCTTCAAATATATAAATATAAAAGTGTAGTTTTTTCGTTAATTTCATTTTCGATTTTTCAATTATTTTTAGATTTTGTTTGGTTTTTTAAGAACTATGATTTTGTATATACCTCGGGCTCTAAACATATAACATTACAATAATATTATTAAAAATATTGTTATGGATTTTTACATTTTTGTTCTCCACTACATCGTATGCACACTAAGAAAAATCTCATTAATAAACGAAGCCATCCAAATGCCTCTATCAATTGATGCCATACAAAAGAGTCCTCGAAATAAACTGTGTAACATTTTATTTAATTCCTGAAAGGACAATCAAAATAAAACCTTGCATTGGGAGAAGTTGGTTCAACACTCATGATGGCGCTATGAGCGAAGTTTATGACCAGATAGTCATTTTCAGAAGCTGTGAAAATAGTATCAAGTCTGCATGAAAGGCTGAAACCATTTTCTCCATAAGCAACCACTGAAAAAACTCCATCTGGAATGAAAGTTGTTAGTTCTTGGTAAATAAAATTCTGAACAAAAAATTACCTTTCATCAGAAATATATCAAATTCCGTGTAGTAATTCTTAGAAAAGGTGGTTACGTTGCTCTGTGTACAAATCGGATCCCTACTGGATATAAAATCGTTGATATCATTGAATAAAGCGAACGTTGTGTAGTTTAAGTAGATTGTAAAAGTCGGTCTTGGCGATTTGTTTCCTTTGGCATAGAATGACATCATTGGACTATTTCCGTAATAGTACGATTTCAGTCTGAAAACTTCATTCACTTTTGGTTTGTTGTTTGTAAAATCCTGAGGAATTTTATAATCCCGACCATGAATTTGATCTTTAACACTGCATCCTTCGGTTGACTTAAGAGTCAACGAGATATCATAACAGTAAGTGACGCAAACTAAAGATAAAATTAAGAAAAACGTTAAGTTAACTTTTCCCATTTCTAAAACTGTCAAATTATTAAGTTGTTGAGGTTCTTTTTATACTTAGATTTCGCAGAATGTCACGGTTTAATTACCCAAAATAATTGTTTATATACTTAACAGTTTTTCTTATGTATAAATATAGATCACTGATAAGAAAAGTTGAAGCAATGAATGAATCTCAATTCGTTAATGATTGCAATAATTTTTTAGTAAAATGTGGCTTGTGACGAAAATGCAAACTCCTTTTAATTTTAGAATTTCTTTTAATTTTTTAAATTAAGACATTTTTATAAGAAAGACGCTCAATTTTTGTTCCAATTTCAAGCCTTGTATTTGATAAAATTACCAAGATTCCAAAAAGTCATAAAAAATTACAAAGCTTCATTAGAGTAAACCATTGAAACTTCTGATCAAGAAAATATTGTAAAACAGATATCATCGGGTAATCCCCACAACGCAAACAGTCAAACAGAAACAATTGATAAGATACCATAAACAAATCCCCAAGCAAAAAAGTACCGCGATGTTCTTCTTTATCATCAATTAATCTTACTCAAATCAATCTTCCCTCTAAACAGTCATCGCGTCGCTATATAAAAGAGGGGAATTGTGAAGCTCATCATCAAACCGATTTTGTCTACCATATCAACCAAACCAAAGAAAATGAGCTTAAAATTAGTATGTATTTTTGCAGCGTTAGCTGTTGTTGCTTTCGGTTACCCTTACGATCCAACAACTCAAGATCAGGTAAATATTTTGACTTTATTTATAATTTTTTTTAATTAATATATTTTTTGTAATCTACAGGAAGAAGCCTTAATTGAACAACATGAACTAGGAAGATTTAGGAGAAGCCCTCAAGATGATAAGAAGAAAGATTTCGATTTCAGATTTAAAGCCAAAGCTGAAGACTCTAAACAAGATGGCCGAAGTCTTCAAGGAGAAGCGCAATGGAAAGCATGGCAATCTGAAAATGGGAGACACAAGGTAGAAGCCTATGGGGAAGGATATATTCGTGAAGGAGGAGACAAGTACAGGTTCCAACCCGACAACCGAAGAGATAGTAACTACAAAGTAGGCACAACTTATGAGTACACGTGTTGTTAAATGAACTAAATACAATTTAAGTTAAATTTATATATTTGTTGTTAATTTATATGGAATTAATAGGGTTTTTGGTATTGAGTTAAAACTTAGTGACACTCTATCTATCAAAATTGTGACATTACCTTAAGGTACTACATTCTTACTTAAAATGCACTTCCCTTAAACATTCAATCAATTTAGCTCATGAGCCTTGTAATCTCTTTCTTACACTCTTTAAAAATATTCGATTATCTACGCTTTTATACGGTCCAACTGACAAATCCAACTTATTAACCAAAGAACAGCTTGAAACAAAAAAGTCTTGTACGACTAACTATAAATGCTGCCCTTGATATGTGTGTTCAAAACATGATGCGAAATACGTCTTTGGTGACTTCAATCTCAGGTTGGCAAAGAGGTATTACTGGACTACACAGAGTGCAAGACTACTTTTCAGACAATAAGTCTGTTGATCAATTTTGCTGAGTGGCGTGAAGAAATCATTACAACACTAACGATATTATTTACTATAGTTTTCCCTATCAGATGCCGGCCAGAGATGGTAAGTAATGGTAATGATAACTTCAATGCTAAGTTCCCCAATCTCTTTCGCTGCTTATAATTATAAACTAAATCGACCATTTGCTTGCTGACTCTCGACACGCTTCGAACGTTATGGATGTGAGGTTCTATCAGTTTCCTAGTGATAGCTAAACTAAAGGCTAAGCTATCAATGCCGACAAACATCGAGGCACTCAAATCCACAGAAGAATTCTTTGCAAGGGAGGTAACGCTGGGGCTACAATATGCGAAAACCAGCGAACCAGTTGAGTAGTTCTGGAAACAAGCTTTGACAACTGAAGTTTTTGGTCCAATCCAACAAAGACCTAAAAAAGAATGGTTTGTTGGGCAAAGAATCTCAGCTTCGAGAACATCGAGATGAAACAGGTAGAGCTTTTGAGAGGAATAAGTCACACCAGAAAGTTCTATATCAGCAGGTAAGACTATTACGGGTATGTTAAACTGCATCATCAACCTTCTACAACGATGAATCTGGAAATCTGTTGGTAAGTGATGATATTCTATTTAAATAGAAGTTGCATTTTTCGGAGCTTTTTGGCAACGACATATAAAAGTCCTGTGAATAAGACGAAATACCACCGCCCTCTCTAGCTGAGATTAAAGCTGCTAAAGGAAAGCAGAAAACAAACAAGAGTAATACATACTCATCGATTTTAAACAAGCGTACTACCGTATTGTTAGAGACGAGTTAAGGAGTAGCAATAGACTGGTTTGGCATTTCTAGGAAGCTCACCTCAGGATGCTCATTGTGTTAGATGACTCAATCGGATACCAAAAGTGCTGTTCGTGTATTCAGAAAGCCATTGCACCCCTTTACCATAGATAAATATAATAGATGTGCAAAAGTAGAACAAGTTCATTCGTAATTTTTTTCTTCCAACATTACGGAAACAATGGAATCTAAGACCTGAAAATTTTACAGTACCAATTAATTTTTTTTCAAAAATATGAAAATCTTAAAATATTGGTTTTAATATGGAAATCTCTTAATTTACTAAAATTAACCTAGACCCGAAGGTTCCCGACGACAAGGTCGACAACTGTTACGATGGTTAGATTGAATTGAAGGAGGGAGAGTTTAGAAAAAAGGGAATCACAAACTGGATCGCAAATCGAGAAAGATGGTGACAAATTCTGTGTAATTCATGGTTAAGATAATCATCATATTCATGTATAATTCATACAAGCTAAATAAAAAAAAAGTTGAATTTTGAGCTAATTTTGAAAATTTGGATATTGGAATGGTTTCAATATTTTATCATTAGTTTGATGTGGTTTAAATAGAAAGAAACGTTATAAATTAAAGAGAAATTTAAGATTAAAAATAATCTTTTTTTTAGAAAAAAAATTAGCTTTGAAAATATTAAGAATAATTTCAAAATTTAACAAAATACTTAAAGATCTTGAATTTAAAAACAAACAAAAATTTAATAAGATTTCAAATAGTGTGAATTCTTTTGAATTAAAATATTTTATTTTTTATAAAATCTTTAAAGTTTGAAAGTCAAAATTAATTCTTGTAAAATCTTTAAAACAATACAAATTAAACGTTTTAGATCAAAGGAATATAAATAAATATATATATATAAATTGGAAGATAATTATTCGCTGTTTAAAAATGTAAAACATTGTTTTTTTTTTTAACTTTTAACTCAAACATTGATTTTTAAAATTATTCAGATTTTTTGTTTAAAACGAATATGTCATTTCCGAAATATTGTTGAAATTTCAGTCTCTAAATTTAAATTAAATTTTTAAAACTTGTCTAATTACAAAAGTTTTATTATATGAAGGCCTATTTTTTGTTTGATAATTTTTACTTTTTCTTATAAGAACCCGGTTTAATGTATCAACAAATCCCGATAAAATACAAAATAATGCAAAGTTAAATATTATTTTTAAAAAATCTGTTTTGAGGGCTTTTTAGGATTAAAACCATTTTACATTTCACAATGCTTGTTGGCCTTATTCGGTTATAGTTTTAAAATATTTGTTTGTAATTCTTTAACGTTTCAAATCAGACTATTCTGCAGCTAAAAAAAACTATGAGTTTTTCCATTATAATTAAGTACATTACTTTTTACTTCCATCAGAAATAGTAATAATATAAAATTCTCGATAGAGATTCGTGAGATAGGACTGTTAAGATATTATTTCAGACATAATTTTCAAAATAATTTGGAAGTAATATTCGTTTATCATCGCTTACATAATGCAAATATTTTTAAACAAAGTAAAAATAATAAAAAACATTTTAATCAAAATAAAATTCAATTGTGAAAAGTTGATTTTCAGAATACATTACAGAAAAATATTTCGTTTCATATAGGGTTTTTTTAATTTATTTTTGAGGGATTTTTATGAACCCCCCATACCTTTATATTTTTTTATCTTTTATACAAAAGGGCTTATTTGTTTTGTTTCATAAAAAAAAACCCGGATTTCCTACATTTTGCTCCTCAAAATCCTCAAACTCCTCCTACATTCCTACATAGAAATTTAAAAATATCACTGAGCGTTAATTTTTTGATCAAAAAAATCATTGTGGCACCAGACTTTTTAATTTTACATCAAAATATTTGTTTATATTACAAAAATAACAATATTTTTGTTACAAAAAGTATGAAACAAAATTTGATTTCCTTTTTTATATGACTTTTTTAAACTTAGCCGATTAAAACACTTTCTAGAAGAAAAGTTTTGCTTGAAAGGTAATTTAAAGAAGTAGATTTTTCAACAATAAAAGTACCCCTTAGTGACTTTTATTGTTGAAAAATCCTTTTGCATTTTTGTCAAAAAAACAAAACAAAATGTGGAAAACAAAGTTTTGTTTAAAAGATAATTTAAAGAAGTAGATTTTTCAGCACTAAAAATCACTAAGGGGTACCCCTTGGCATTTTTTACAAAAATATGTTTAAAAAAAGTTTTCTTTTTGTAATGAAAATTTTTAAATTTAATCAAGACACTTTCTAGAAGAACAGTTTTTTTTAAAGGTAATTTAAAGAAGATGATGTTTCGACACTAAAAATCACTAAAATCATTTGAAAAATTATTAATTTAATTATTTAAAATAATACAATTTTGTTCTTCATTTCAAACCAGATTGCATGTAAAATGTTCTTTTGCCCTGGAACTGTTTCTTAAACCCTGGAACTTATTTACATCTCTAAATAAGTTCTGAGATAATTTCCAGAAAAATAAGAGTCTAATTGATAAAAAATAAAAAAATAATTCAACTTACCACAATGGAAACCCATATTAAAAAACATTTAAGAAAAGTCACTCTTTGACTCAAATTCCATAGGCGCTTCCCAAAATTCTTCCCAATTAAAAACAAAACCATAAATTAACTTTGATAATATTTATTTAATATAAGAATTAAAGAAAAACGTGTTTTTGTTTGTTTTGCAAATAATAACAATTTAAAATTAACGGGATTACTTTTTTTTTTTTTTCTTCGAAAGATGTATTTTACAAATTTTGGTTAAATTGGTTTCTTGGTTTATATTTATATATAAGTAGGTACATTTTAAACTTAAACTTTACATATTTGAGTTCTCCTTTTCTTTCTCCTTCCTCTCCATCGAAATTTTTTGTTCTGTTTTATGTGTTTTTTTATTATTCAATTTTTATAATAATTTTTAATGCGAGACTAAAAGAATAGAAATGAAAATTAATTTGAAATTCAAAAAAATACTAATTTTTTGTGTCTAGCGCTTTTAAACCAGATTTTCTCAAACATCAGTCTAAACTTTATTGAATAAGGCAACATGAGAGTTTACTTCTAATCAACATCTTAAGAAAATCATAAAAATGGAAGGACTTGCTTGAAATTATAAAAAAATCATAAAACTATAATCATAATAAAAAAATATATTTACAAAAAATGTTTCGGTTTTATTTGATTTCTTATGTTTAGTACCTTTGATATCAATTTCAAGATGTAGATTCTTCCAATTCGTTTCCAACTGCTGTTTCTATACTAATTTCTTCGACTACTTCTTCTTCGTGGATTTCTTTTAACTCCGGATCGTCGTGTTGGGCGATCTTCTCTACAACAGCTGCAGCGCCCTCCTCCTCTACGATGGTATCTTTCTCTTCTTCACTGGGTACCGGTGTTGTATTCACAGAATTGTTACTAGCCGTGAACTGAAGGTACTCCTTGACACCGTTCTCGGAAACTGGTACGTATTTATCACTGATTTTCATCAAATAAATCAACTGATTGACGTGGGATCTGAAGACTGGGTCAGCATGGTTGGGAATCCAATAATGAACAACTGTACCGACCATACCACCAATCGGACTCCACGTTCCCCACGATAATCTACCACCATTCATTCGCATCGTCTCATAAGGCCATTTTATGTCTATCGATCTACCCAAATCTATACTGTCGAAGATCTGTTAAAATTTATTTTTTAAGTGAGTTTATGGTTTTAGTATAAGATTTAGATATTTATTTTATTATTAATATAATTTTCTAATAATAAGTATACGCTACGGAACTCAAAAAAAAATGTAGTCAAAGAATAATAGAAAAATATCTTTCATTCAAACAATCATAAAAAGATACTCACAAAAGACTTGTCAACAATGATGATCTTCTTTCCAATACCAATGATTGGTATCAAACTGTTTTCTTCTTGCTCTTCATAGTCCACCTCTTCTGGTTCATTTGTGTCTTCTGAAGTTTTAATTTCCGCAGAAGCTGATGTACTTTCTACTGGCAGACTGTTGGCTGTGTTACATTTCCTCAAAATGACGTCCTTGTTACTACTTGATGCTACAAAATTACAGGATGATGATGAAACGGTTTTCTTCCCCACTGGCGATGGAGACGACCTGTCCTTAATGTCCTTTGACGACCCACCATTAGTCGTAATCATGGAATTTGTAGCTGGCAGAGTAGCTCGTCTTTCTCTGTCCCTATTCTCCGATTGAGGTTGTTGTGTTCGAGTTGTTCGTTGGGAACGTTTCATAGCGTCTTGTTCTCTGATGATTTCCCTATCTAAATCCCGTTCTCTATTCAAAATTCCAGCGAGGAGAGTAGAACTTGTTGGCTTGTTCATACTGGCGACACTTCCACGGAATCCCGCACCAGACAGACTTTGGCTTCCATAAGGCATATTCACAGTGTTCAAAGGCAGTCCACCCACTTGTAATTGATTTGTAGTCTGAATAGCATGAGGTGAGTAGTAAACCGCTTGTAATTCTGGAATAGAATCAACATTTCCCCCACTCCCACTACTACAACCTTCCCGACATCTCTCCCGTATTCTCCTCCAAAACCGTAAAACTAATTGTTGTAGGGACTCCAAGGTGATTGCACCTCCGATAATTCGACATAGCTGTTTGTTTGTGTCGGCGTAGGAAGTTGTTAAAGGCGACACATAAATAGGATATCCAATAGGCTGATCACAGGATGAATTTATAATGTTTCTTAAAGCTTGCTTGGCATTCTGAATACTCCCTCTTTCCGGATTTCTATTCCTCAAATAGATGAGTTCCTGCTGCTGACCGGACCACAACCCACGAACACATTCTCTATTAAGCTTTATCACTCGGAAGTTTAAGAACCTTTTCGTCAGCCTAATTATTCGATATTCGTCAGAACCATCCTCCAAAACATGTCTCAAAGCTAACAAGTTTGGCGCTCCTTTCAGAACAGCACTTCTCCAAACTGGGTCTGCTTCGTGGGATATTACAAGATCCTGCGAATTGGTCGAAATCGCTTCGTATAGAACACAAGGGTTCAGATACTCGTCCGGACTGTAAAAGTGGTCTTGATGGAGTTTTAAAGCCATTTTCACGGAAGGTGCTACGACATTATGAAGGAGATCCATATCACAGAAAACCTGCAGAGAAATTTATTTTTTTCATATAGATATTTTAAGTTTTTAAAAGATGAATTAGAATAAGGTTCTTAAAAATTAATAAAAACTCAGATCTGGGACAGGTCGTAGGCTAGTTTTCGTAACGATACGTGAAGGCTTACGTTACGTTTTGAGCATCAACGTAAGGTCTGGAAATTTATTTTTTTCTGTTTCCTTATGATATTCTGTTCAAGAACATAAACAATATGCGTATCCCGTATTGTTGGACGGGGCATTTTAAGAGAAGTAAGGAAATTAAGGTGGAATCGATTTCTGGGATGGGAATCGATTCCGTGGTCAAATTTTGTGTTTCACAATATTGGTATCGTTGAGCGGGGAATTTTGAGAGGAGTCAGACATTTTATGTTTCGAAAATTCTTTAGAAAATATGGGTAGAGTTGGACGAGGAATATTGAGAAGAGTCAAAAATTATGTATGAAACGGATTTTGATCAAACTCGAAGGATAAGTTGCTTGAAATCTGAAATATACGATAGTGTACCTTTCACTATATCACCTTCAATCTACCTTGAAAAAAATGTACGTAAGACGGACGGACAAAGCATTGTATATAAGGGTATTTAAAAAAAAAAAAAAAAGCATAAAAATTTAATTGGCTGTATAATTATATACATACCCACATAAAATTCAAACAAAATCAGATAATTCCAAATATTGATTAACACAACAAAATGGGAATTCAAAAAGTAAGGTTTATTGAAATAAGTAATACACACCGAAGGCGTATAATGATGCCATTGAAAACAAACATGAAAATTTTTAGCTTTAAACCCAATTCCATGTGTTTTTTTTTTTTTTAATA
>JXPG01010078.1:952-11820 GCA_001015175.1 Megaselia abdita
AAGAAACGAGCTCAAAATTTATTGAGGGAACATTTTTCAAAATTTGAATGTTGCATAATTGACGACGAGACCTCCGTCTTAGGGAACTTTTCTCAGTTTCCAGGCCAAGAGTATTATGTGGCCGTGGCAATGTCGCCGAAGAACATATGATCAAGAAACAAGAGCAAATCATTCGTGTCAACAATCACCATATACTCGGATATATACTGGGAAGAATGTTTGAGAAAACGGGTATTAACATTCTATAATGCTCACAAGAAGTCTCGCTTCTTTTGGCCGTATCTGACTCTACATTGGTATGAAAATTAGTTTCCCAATGATCCAACTTTGATCTCAATAAATTAAAGTTTTCAAAACATATTTTTGTTTTTGATTTGGTTCAATACTTCGCGACTTATGGACAAAAATGCATGCGTAATTTTTTACTGGGACAGTCCTTATTATTCTGAATTCCTTTTATTTCATCACTTAATACCTTCCAACTCCAGAAAGCTTACTTTTATGATGTTTTTGCTTCACTATAAAAGTTACAACCATGGAAGTAAAATAAACTGAGAGATGGTTAGGAGGTAATTTGAACTTGTTGAACATTTGGCTCTTTGTTTCATAGATCTCAGAAATTCAGGAATTACCCAGTGTTTTGAGTTTTCTCTTATTTTTGTTAACAATAGTGGTTACTTCATTCTTTAATTGAATAATTATTCTTATACCGAGAATAATTTTGTTTCAACATTTTTATAAAACTAAGCTGAATTCATTCTTTTAAATTCTTTAATGTCTTGTAACATTTTGTGGTCAGATAAAGGAGTATCCTCTAGTTTATAATGGTATTTTACAACGCTTTGATTCAAATTTGACTCTTGCAAGATAACTTGTATTTTAAAATTACAGTTAATTGTATAAATTATACTCCTACAATTGAAAATTGGTGTACAATTTTCATTGGACTTTATTCATATTTTATTAACAGGACTTAAAAATTATTTTGGGGATCTTGGATGATTTTTGTTTTAATTTTGTAACAATTTTTCATAATTATAAAAGGAATTTTCTTGACGTTTGAAATCTTCGATGATTTTGCATCTTTTTTGTTTATTTATAATATTTTATTTAGAAATATTTGTTTATGATTTTATAAGGAGTTTTCAAAGATTGCAATCCCGTACACGATTTCGAGTTGTGAAAAACCCCTCGATTAAGAAACAAATTTGTAAGGATTATGTTATTATTTTGGAGATCTTGGATGATTTTGAGTATTAAGAAAGGATTTTTCATTATTTTGTTTAGATTTTCACTATTTAGAAAGGATTTTGTGAGGATTTTTCACAAATTTGGGGATCTTAGATGATTTTGTTGAATTTTTCATGATTTTCCAAGCTTTTCTCATCTTGATTTTTCTTGATCCCAAACTGAAATTCGGTCATTCAAAACCTTTCCAAGCTAATAAAATTTAAAAGACAACAACTGAATTCATAGCAATTGCCTTTTAATACTTTAAGCGAAAATATAACGATCAATATATCAATTTTAACTTTTTAAACCCAAGCATTTTGAGCTTCAAATCCTCAAGCATCTCAAGTGCTTATAAAAAATATACTAAAACATCAAAAAATATTTTATAAATTTACTAAATTATATGTAAATATAAACAAAAAATATAAAAGTGATTTGATAAAGTTAAAGATTTCCTCCTCCAGAAATCTTAAAAAAATCATGAAAAATTACAAAAGAAAATGTGTTTGAATTATAGTGAAATCGTTCTTTTTCAAGAAGCGTTATCAAGAAATATGAAAAAAAAAATTAAATATTTTAAATTATCACTCAATTTCTGTAGAAAAATTTTACAAAAAGATTAAGATTAATTAAAAGGCTAAGAATTCTAAAAAACATTTAAATAGTGAATTTTAAAGAATGTTAAAGAAAAAGTATAAAATTTAATTGAAAATCTTAATATAAATATAAAAAAAATAAAATAGAGGATGAGGTGGTGAGTGATAGATGGAATGATAGAAAATAGTTTAACACAACAGTTTCTAAGCTTTAAAAGTTTGTGATTAAGGCTTTATATCATTTTAACTCTTTAAAATTGTGTTCAAGATTTCGTAGCAGATCTTCCAATAATCTTAACATTTTGTTATTATTTTGGATATTTTGTTAGGACTTTGAAAGGATATTAATGATTTTATGTAGGTACGTCTTTAAGGATTTTTAAAAATCTTATATCTTTAAATCTTAAAATATATATTAAAATTGTGTTTATTATTAAGACATATTAATGATTACCATCGTTTTTGGGTCAATAAAAATTCAGTATTTTTATTCGAATTAAGTCTAGAAAAAATATTACCAATTCTATTGCAAGATTATCTCAAAACTAAAATAAAACTAATTATTTAAACCGCTGAATGAAAACCATTTTCTATTATTGAAAGAAAATGCGTTCCCATACTTTTCCTATTGAATCACAAATAATTTACCATGCATATATAAATGTATATGTAATTAGAGCGTTCCACTATCCACATAATCTAAACAAACACATGATTTGCCCACTTTACCCATGTCTGTCAACACAATGTCTTTCATTTCATGCTAATGAACCACTTTACTTTCACTGACCTATGCGTTTACATTTGCTTATATTATGATATTTGATCTGTCTCTTGGTTTCTGGCTTGTAACATAGACACATCGACAAGAACTCGATACTATGATTCATTAAATAAACTATGGTTCTTTTCATAATTCAAATATTTATACATAATTTGTCTGGTCATTTCAATGTTTGACTGTTTCAAGTCAAGAGTGAATCTCAAATAGTTTTTTTTTTCTTATAAAACATGACGCTTTACATCCTTAATTTGTGATAATAAAAAATGTGAGTATATTCCCATATTTAATGATTTTTTAAATAATAAACCAAACATATTATTAATATTTAAAATTCCCTGTTTATAATAAAGAAATCACAACATATTCTCAACTCAAAAAATGAATAAATTCCCTACATTAAAAAAATCCTTTGAATATTTAAATTAGAATATTCAAAAAAACCAGAAAAAATTTCCCATCAAAGTCACTGTCACGGAAATTCCCAAATTCAGAGAAAAAATCGTTCATGACTCTTCTAAGTTATAACATTTCACACCGACTCGTTGAAAAACAAATGCGGACAAAATCAGTGTGAATGTGATATTTTCGTCCTTTTGTGTTAAACGGTTGACTCAACAAAATTACCCACTTCCCAGGTGGTGTGTGCGTGTTTTCATTGATAATTTCACGTACTTGAAGACAATAGTAGGAGAATAGTCCTTCACACTCAAACAACAAAAAGGAAGAACAACGAACAGTGGGTGACATTTTTCGTTATCACATGTGCGAAAATCCAGGATAATTTCTGGTTTATTACAAGTGTTTTCAACGCCTTCTTAATCAGTTGTTCTCCGGCATTCAACGAAGTAGGATTTATAATAATATTTGTGTTATTTCTTTTTATATCAGATAATTTAAGAGTGAGTTTTTTATGATTATTATATGAAAAGAATTTTAGATATTGAATTATGTTGACTTTATCGAAAATATTAAAGGTTTTTTTTGAAGGATATTTGTATAAAAATTAGTGTTGTAAAAAATATATTAAATTGTGAAAATAATATTTAAGATATTTATAAATTTAATGATTTGTTCCACATTTTTTTTTTTAAATAATATAATAAATATTTAAAAAGTTGTAGATATTTTTCTGAAGACTTTAAAATTATTTAAAAAACTGAATCGAATTATTAAAAATATAATAATAATAATTTAAAATCTAAAAACCACACTCATATTTTTACAATGAAATAAAAACTAACTTTTAAGTAAATTAAAAGAAAAAAAATATTTCATAGTTTAGTTAAAAAAAATATATATTTATATTTCTTAAGAATATCGTTAATATTTAGACACAAAATTTGTACTATTAAATAATTTATTTCGCGAAAGATAGAAAATAATAATATTTTTTTAAAGAACATAAAAAATAATCAAGAGGAACATTTTAATCAAAATAAAAAAGCGGAAGAAAAATTAATACATTTAAAAAATAAAATTAAAGGAAATAACTATTTTAAAACTATAACAAAAATTTCTAAAAAAAAAAAATCTAAAAAAAATTGCTACAAAAAAATATATGTTTTCTTTTTAACAGAAAATTTGAATATATAAAAAACTTAAGTTAATTTGAAAGTCAAAATAAAAGTCACAATACAAAAATATTCAGGAATTTAATGATTATAAAATTTTAAGAAATTAATATAAAACATCTTTTTTAATATTTAAAACAAGAAAAACATTTCAAAGCAAATTAAAAGTTTAAATGAAGAAATATAAAAAATAAAATTCAGAAAGAAAGTAATTATTTAAAGAAACAAAAATATTATTTAAAAACAAATATTTTTAGCTTTAAAAATTTAAAAAAAAAAAAACACATTTTTAAATATAAATAGTATAGTATATATTATATATAAAAAATAACAAATATATAAAGTTATATTACAACATATTTTTTTTTAAGGACTTTATAATTTTATTTTTAAAACCAATTTTAACGAAATACAAAAACAATAACTCAAACGATTGAAAACTTATTTAATTTAAGATTTTGTCTTTTTGAAAGATTTTAAATGAATTTATAATTATAAAAAAAATATATAAAAAAATTGAAAAAAAGATAAAAATTAAATTGATTCAGTCCAAGACTATTTCATTAGACTTTTCTCTTGATTTTTATAATTTTATTTATGATGATACTAAAAGAAAATGACATATTTTAATAATATTGAAAACATTTAAATGTTTATTTTTGAACAGAAAATTGAAAATATGTTTAAATTAGAATATATATAAATTTAAATATTAATCAAAACAACAAATTCAAGAGACTTAACAAAAATTTTAAAAATCAAATCAATAATTTTTATATAATTTTCATTTAATAATTTCAAAAATTTGAATAAAACCACAACAAAAATGTCAACGAATTTTACAAAATAATGTAAATATGTAAAATAATATTTTCGCTTCCTGAAATATTCAGAAATTTCAAGATTATATAGTTTAAAGAAGAAGAATTCTCAAAAATAAAATTAAGGAATTAAATAATTTATTTCGCGAAAGATAAAAAATAATCAATTTTTTTAAAGAACATAAACAATAATCAATAAAAACACTTTAAAAATTTGAATCAAACTAAAAAAAGTGGAAGAAAAATTAAGAAATAAAAACAATAAAGGAAATAACTATTTTAAAACTATAAAAAAATTGAAGGAATAAGTTTTCTTTTTAACAGAAAATTTGCGTTAATTAGAAAGAAAATACAACAATATTCAGAAATTTAATAATTATAAAGTTTTAAGAAATTTATATAAAAAACCTGTTTTAAATTTATTTAATTAATAATTAAAACAAGAAGAACATTTCAACGAACAAAATTAATTAAAGAAGAAATATGAAAAATAACAAAAAAAAATTAAAAATTATTATTTAAAAACAAAATATTATTAGCTTTAAAAATATAAAATTTAAATATAAATAATATAGTAAGTGTTAGCAAGAAAATAATTCAATATACAAATAATAATTTTGACAACAAAAAATCATGTTTATAACTATAGACTGTATTTTAAAATAAAATTTAATTTATTCTTTAATTTTATATATTTATATATATAAATATAAAATATATTTTGAAAAATATAATAAATTATCAAATACAAATATTCAAAAATAACAAAATAAATATAATAATAACTATTTTAAAAAATGTTATACAACGTATTTTTTCAAATTATTAAAAACAAATTAAAAATGAAATTATAACAACAAAAATACAGGTTTTATATTAAATATAAAAATCACGATAATTAAAAAAAAAAAAACTCTAACTTTTAAATAAATTAAAAAAGAGACTTATTTCATAGTTAAAAAACAAAATTTATATTTTAAGAGTATTATTAAAATTTTAGAAAACTAAATTATACTTTTAAATAATTTATTTGAGGAACTACAAAAACAATAACTCAATTTTATAACGATTGAAAGATATCTCTCCAAAGGGTTTTTATAACTTATTAAAGATTTAGTCTTGTTGAAAGATTTTAAATATATTTTTATAATTTAGAAAAAATTAAGAATATAATAAATTTTGGGAATTCGAAAAAAGATAAAAATTAAATTTATGCAGTCCAAAACTACTTCATTAGATTTTAAAAAATGTATGTATGAAAATTAAATATTTTAATTATATCGAAAATATTTAACATTTATTGAGAAGGATAAGGAATATTAGTGTTGTAACTAAACTAGATGTATGTTTTTGAACAAAAAATTTAAGACATAATATTTTAAATGTTTAAGTTAGAATATATAAAAAATTAAATAACTCTAACGACCTTTGTCTCTAACTTTTATCAAGGAAAGCCCTTTTTTTTGTTTCATTTAACTTAAGAATTCTCAAAAATAAAATTAAGAAAGAAATAACTATCGAAAAATGTGGTACGATAAAGCATTAAAAAAATCAATAATTTAAACTATATTTTTATTTTAAAATAAAATTTAGTTTGTTAAAAATATTTTAAAAATTATAACACAACATATTTTTTCAAAGAACAACATTTTATTATTTAAAACAATATTAAATTAAAATAAAATACCAACAACAAAAAAGTATAATTAAGCTACAGTATTAATAAACTTTAGAAAACAAAGCACAATAATAATTAAAACTCTAGCAATCATAAATTTTACAAGGAAAAAAAATATTGGAAAAAATATTGTTAATATTTTAGAAAACAAAATTGCTAAACATTGTTCTATTCTAAAATTGTATTAAATTGAATCTTCACGAAAGAGAAATACAGTATCTTACTTTTCCAAATTATGTATTTTTAAATTTTTACTTGGATTTTGATTATTTACTAAAATAATTATAATATAAACATAAAACAATTATAAAAATAAAACAAATAATTATATATAACAAAATAAAAATAAGCAACATTTAAATTTAAGGTTTTTGAATTTAAAATTCTGAAATAATCTTTAAAATTTAAAGAAATAATTTAACAAAAAAATATTCAAACTAAAAAAAAAAAAACTAATAACTTTTTAGAGTTAAAAGTTGTCGTCAATTTGTTAAAAAAATAGTCTTTCAAGAAAATAATTCAAAATATTCAGATTTCCAAAAATAATAAAATTATTAAAAAGCAATGCAAAATTCCGAAACTTCTTTAAAATGTTTAATGGAGGTATAAAAATGTCTCTGATATTTTGTACAAAATTTTATTCATTTTATAAGGATTTTTATTATGTTTTTGAATGATCTTGTATAAATTCAAGCCTAGGTTGTTGTCCTCGTATTTAATAAATATTTAAACACCTAAAACCAAACACATATAAATTTTCCAAAATACTAAAAAATCAACCTTCCTTCCAGATTTCCGGTCGAGATTCGAATAAAACATAGAAAATAGTAACAAACAATAACCCGAATTTAAGATGTTGTCCATTCCATCATTACTGCTCTTCCTGTCGACCGCTGCGGCTTTCTTTCCCGAATTCACTCCAAAATACAGAGAGGATCTGAGGTCCATCCTACGAACCCTCGAAACACCTTTAAATATTACCGCACCAGCATTTTTCAAAATCCTTTCGAGAACTGACGAAATAGTTGTTGGAGCCCGAAACCAACTATTCTCAATATCGCCGTCAGATTTTACCTCCCATTCCTTGTACACCTGGTCTTCCACGGACGCTGATCGCGAGCTCTGCACTTTGAAAGGAAAGAGCGCTGTCCAGTGCCAAAATTATTTGCGGGTCTTTGTCAAAGGAGTCGGTACTGATAAAAAGAATCTCATTTGTGGAACAAACTCGTACAAACCAAGATGTCGGTATGTCGACTTTACCGACAGTGATGAACAGATTGACACTGTTCGAGAAGTCGAAGCTCAAGGAGTTAGTCCATACGATCCCGTCCAGAATTATACTTACATTTACGCAGATGGGCAATTGTATTCAGCGACAGTAGCGGATTTCTCCGGGTCAGATCCTTTGATTTTCAGAGAACCACTTCGAACAGAGCAATACGATCTTAACCAGTTGAATCAACCCAATTTTGTGGCTTCTGTGGATTTCGATCCTTATGTATTGTTTTTCTTCAGAGAGATTTCACAGAAATCGGTGGTGTCAAGAGTGGCTCGGGTTTGTAAGAACGACAGAGGTGGCAAATACACATTCTCCGCTAGATGGACGAGTTTCTTAAAAAGCCGATTGAACTGTTCAGTCCCTGGGGACTTCCCATTCTATTTTGACGAGATTCAGGCGACGGCCAGGTCTGGTGGAACCGTTTACGCAGTATTTACAACAGCCGAGAACGCTATTGCTGGGTCTGCGGTTTGCATTTTCCGTTTTGAAGACATTGTGGAGATCTTCGACGGTGTTTCTGAGTGTGTTGAGGATTCTAGAACTTTGACGACGAAAGCTGTGAATTTTGTAAAAACGCACAGTTTAATGGAACATGCTGTACAGCCCGTAGGAAATAGACCGCTTCTTGTCAAGACAGGAAGCTATAGATTTACAACTCTAGCCGTTGACGAGGAAGTCACAACTGTAGATGGTCATGTTGACGTCATTTTTGTTGGAACTTGTGAGTATTTTATAGTTTTTGTTTTATTAATATTGTTTTTATTTTTATTTTAAATTTCAAAATTTGAACAATATTTTAAAGAAAGAAATTTTTAAGAGCTGTTTTTAGTTTCATAGCATTTTCTTAAATTCTTAAACATAATTTCTAAATTTAAAACTTTTTAAGATTTAAGAAAAAGAAAACAAGAAATTCTCAAGTTTAATTAAAGTATTTCAAGAAATGAATATTATAAATTATTTTATTTCTATATAAAATGTTTGTTTTCTAAAACTCCAGTTTTTGTTTAAATTCCATTCTAAAACTATTTTAAAAAGGCGATATTTAAAACTTGTTTGAAATTTCAATTCATGTTTCCTTTCATTATTTTTTTAAATTAAATTCTCAAATATTTTGTTTTAAATTCTATAAAAAAATTGTTTAAATTGTTTGTTCTGAATAGAATTTTAAAACCATTTTTACATTTTTCAAAGCAAAACAAAAACTTGAATTTTCTTAATAATTAAAATTATTTCATATTTTTGTTTAAGATTTTGTAGTTATTTTCGAAAAGATTATGTATTTAACAAGTATTTCAATAAAATCTTAAGTCACCTTTTAATTATATTTTTATTTATACTTTTTGTTTTAATAACAATGTTTTTTTAAATTTGAACTTTCAAAATTTGAACAACTCTTCAAAAAAAAAAACATATTTTTAAGAGCTGTTTTTAATTTCATAGCATTTTTTTGAATTCTTCAACATGATTTTTAAATTAAACATTTTTAAGATTTTAGAAAAACAAAGAAGAAATTAATTAAAGTATTTCAAGAAATGAAATTTGTTTCTATATAAAATGTTTGTTTTCTTAAACTCCAGTTTTTATTTAAATTCCATTCTAAAACTATTTTAAAAATGCCATATTTAAAACTTATTCGAAATTTCAATTCATGTTTCCTTTCATTATTTTTTTAAAGGAAATTCTCAAAGATTGTTTAATTGTTTGTTCTGTATTGCTATTCAAACCAATTTTTACATTAAAAAAAACTTGAATTTTAATAATTAATATTATTTCATATTTTTGTTTAAGATTTTGTAGTTTTTTTTTCGAAAAGTTTATGTATTTAACAAATATTTCAATGACACTTTAAAAACTTGAACAAAAATTAAAAGAACACACATTTTTAAGAGCTGTTTTTATATTTTTTTTTTTAATTATTCAACGTAATTTTTAAATTAAATGTTTTTAAAGATTTAAAAAATGCATGAAAAACAAACAAGAATTTCATTAAAGAATTTTAAGAAATGAAAACAAATTTAGTGGTTTTCTTAAAATTCCATTTCTTTTAAATTCCATTCTAAAACTATTTTAAAAATGCAATATTTAAAACTTGTTTGAAATTTCAATTCATGTTTCCTTTCATTATTTTGTTAAATTAAATTCTCAAACATTTTGTTTTAAATTCTATAAAAAAATTGTTTAAATTATAGTAAATAATTTTTGTTTTAATAACAATGTTTTTTTTTTTATTTGAACTTTCAAAATTTGAACAATATTTCAAAAAACAAACATTTTTAAAAGCTGTTTTTAATTTCTTTTATAAGTTTCATATTTTTTTTGTTAATTCTTCAACATAATTTCTAAATAAAAAACTGTTTAAGATTTAAAAAATGCATGAAAAACAAACAAGAAATTAAATTAAAGAATTTTAAGGAATGATAACAAATTTAGTGGTTTTCTTAAAATTCTATTTCTTTTAAATTCCATTCTAAAACTATTTTAAAAATGCAATATTTAAAACTTACTTAAACTTAAATTAAATTCTCAAATATTTTGTTTTAAATTCTATAAAAAAATTGTTTAAATTGTTTGTTCTGAATAGAATGAAACCATTTTTACATTTTTCAAAGCATATTTCAATAAAATCTTAAGACACCTTTTAATTTTTTTTTTTTTTTAATTATGGTTTAAACGTTAAGTCAACCAATGTTAGTTTTTCTTGAATATTGTTGTTTTCCAAAATTTATTTTCAAAATTACCAGTTTTAGTTTAATTTTTGAGAAATAAATTTTGTTTTTCTTTAACTTTTTTTTTAATTCCATTCTAAAAATACTTAAAAAAAAAGAAATTTTAGACTTTTTTTCATTATTTTGTTTAATGACATTCTCAAAAAAATTTAATGTGATTTACAAAAAAAAAAAAAAAAA
>JXPG01010081.1:4793-29755 GCA_001015175.1 Megaselia abdita
GTCGATTGAAAATCTACCAATCGTCTTCCTCCAGTTCTGTCGGTCTACAGGTATTGGCCTCCAGTTACTGACTCTCTTTGTTGTTAGCTCCTCTTCTAGGAGGTCAAGCCACCAGAGTCTTTGTCGACCTCGCCTTCGCTTCCCATCAGGAATAGTGAAAGCGATCTTCTTTGGTGGAGCATCGACATGCATGCGGTATACATGCCCCAACTCCCGGCTCTTCGTACTATGATTTCCAGACAGATGTTGAACAAGTCACAAGATACTCATAGATATTTATAGATTTATCTCCATTAGAGAGAACTAGTAGCTGACCACTGAACAGCTGACCACTGTGAAGCAGTTTCCGTAGATTTACATTTTATGTACTTGTGTTGACTACCAGAGAAAATATCCTCTCTGAAGTGATTCTTTACGTGCACGTCCATGATCTGTTCCGGTACCTTAAGAGCGAATGAGGATAGGCTGATTGGTTTATAGTCCTTGGCTTTAGAGTGATTGATCATTCGAGATTTAGGTATAAACATGAACTTCACTTATTTCCGCATATCTAGAATTATATTGTGAGTAATACATTTCTTAAAAATATATATCCGAGAACTTATCGTTAAAGATATGACAAACAGCAAGAACGTTAATGATAACTTTGATGATTTCTTCACTCCACCTAAAAATATTAGAATATGGGCAACCAAATCCGATGTTACCCACTTAATTTTAGGGAATATACCATCCATCACTGGTGAATTAAAGTGTCATCAAAAGATAAGTCATTATTGTCCGTGGCCTACATGGTACTGATTGATCCATTAGAATCTGAACAACCTGGAAAGTGAGTTAAAGGCAATCACTATTGGTTTGTATTGGTCTCTTCACCTAGTTGATACCTAGGTGAAGGGTAAGTTTTGGAAAGAATCTTCGAAAATCTTGCAGTATCTTTTGCTTTGGCTTCCTTTAAATCCTTATTGTAATCGTTTACAAGTCTCTGTTAGGCACTCCAGTTGCCATCTTCATAGGATTTCCTAAAATGAAACCTTACCTGCCTTCTTAGTTTAATGAGAGTGCCATCAACGTAAGAAGGGAAGTTACGTTTCAAGGTTCTGAATATTCTAGAAGCAGCTTCGAATACAACGTCTAATACCTTCGTAAGCCCTTCCACTATTGAAGAATATAAGACTCAGTATTAAGAAGCTTAATTTTACAATTTACTATTGTTTTGCATTTCATCCAAGCCGTTTTTCGAGGATTTCCTAGGGGATTTTCATCGTCATTTTTAAAATGTGTGTCAAAAATGCCTACGGTTAAAAATTTCAAGCGACTGCCGGCTTTAACTAAAATTGTCTCCCTGATGACATGCCTAATAGAAATGATTAGTTGATTTGCATTGAAAAAGCTCAATTTTAACAGACTTGAGAGTAGACGGATTTTACGGCTGACATGTCTACTACTTTTCGATCCGACTTAAGAAGTATAAGGTCGACTTTTGTTCTAAGTCTATGCTTCGCATATCTGTGCAGTGCTGATTTATTTGTCGAAGTGAAGAAAATCAAAAAACATGTTAACATCTTCAGCAGAAGAAGAAGATTTACTACTTATCTGTTATTTTCTGCTTAATAGATATCGGATAATTTACCAGATTTTGGTAATCAACTTTTAATAAATGTCTCAAACTTTGTTCGGAATTGAAATGATATCGACCTAGCGATACGGACACTTTGTGTTTGACTCTCCTTTTCTTAACCAGTTTATACCATTAATATAATATTGGCTTCTCACATCGAATATTCCTTTTCTTAAATAAAGTTCCAAACTAAAATACACTTCAAATAAAAACATATTTTCCCAAAATTTCAAATTAAAAATTAACAAAAATTTTCAAATAATTCAAGTCTTTCAATCCACACATATCACAAACAGCTTGTAATCGGTAATGTACTTTCTTTCAGATCCAAAAAACAATAATAAACCATAATCCACAAATACGAAGCACTCAAAATAGAATTTCCATCTAATTTGTATTACAAAAACGCGTCCAGCAATTCACTAATGAGGGCTAATATTTTCTCGTTTACCAAAATGAAATGGAATAAGTCCACTTTGGAATGCCAGTCACGTCCTGGCAGGAGATTGCGCTAATGTGGGGATGAATCAAATACCATACAAAACAAACTCCAACCTTTATCCACTTGAATCCAACAACCTCCAAAGGGATGGAACGAAATTGATTTTTCTATATTGTCCGACCTCCGCGCCACTGTGATATATCACAGAGTTTGAAGGCTAAATAAAACACATGGACTGAACTAAAATATTCGAAATTCGAAATTAAATTACCTTACCACCAACGGGGAGCCGTCGATATTGTTTGGAATAAAATTATCTTAAAGGACACATGTTGCTTTGTGGGTTCGGTTGGTGAACTTAGAGCTTTAGAATTTATTTTAATAATTGAGAAGGGTTTTCCCTACTGTTAGTCTTTGTAATTATTAAGAAAATCAAAGCCTTTTAACAACCACAAAACTAAACATCTTATAATATTAACAACTAATTAGGACCATATACCACATTTCATTGTCTGACAAGAGATTCACAAAACCAACTTCCTATTCACAAACACTTCTCACCACAAACATTCATTTCAATAGGATTTTGTGGTTTCTAACAACACAATCAACAGCACATCCGATGCCGACAACTTATCACACACAATTGCCCAACAGATATACTATAATTTTTCAAATTGTCAGACTGTCTCGTCCCATATATCATCTTCCGCCTACCATATTCTTTTAAACAACCTGTCTATTTAAAGCTTCCCAAATTTATTTTAAATTTTCCTTATCTGTAATTTTTGAAAAATGTCACATAAGGAAATATAATGTCTTCAGAATGAGAGGAAATCTCAAAGGTTACAAAACATTATATTGAACTACTAAGCATTAAGGCACTTTAGGAAATGTTTGTAAAATTTTCTTGGGTTTTATAAGGAATGTTTGGGAATTAAGAGAATTCAATTATTTGTTTTATTTGTAATTTTTAATGACATTAATGTCTTCTTGGAATGTTTTCGGATTAAATCAGAATTATGTTGTTTCAATGTAGGATTCTCTATTTATTTAAATATAAATTTAGTTAGAGCGCTTGAGCCAAGGTCCGTATTATAAAAAAGCATACATCCATTATTTATTTTTTAAAATACTAAACATTTTACAATGTTTTTGTTAGTTTTTAAGTACAATTTATTTATTGGTATGTCATCCTCAGTGGATGAAATAACAAAAAAACTAAATCACACAACGAGCCAAAGCTGACTCAAGGTGTAGCAGTGATATTAAGGAATGTCTGCTTCCTATGTGTTTACCAGCTGCTTTTCTACATCAGTGTTGTTAGTTTTCCCTCTTCCTCTGAATAGAGTCAGTGATGAGCTGTCTGCTATTTTAACGAGTGTATTAGAGGTACCCTTTTATTTCATCAACATCGAAACGACGAGGGTGGCGTCAGGTAGTATATCCGACTCACACGAAAGAAAATTTCTTACGAAAAATTCTGACGTGTGCACTGAGGATCGAACTCAGAATCGTCAGACTGGAAGGCGAGAGTGCTAGCACCTACACCAACCTACTACCTAAATGAATGAAATAACAGGATACCTGTAAAACACTCGTTAAATTAGCAGAAAGTTCATCACTGACTTTACTAAGGGGAAGAGGGAATATTTAAAATAAAACTAAAGATGCACAGAAAGAAATAAGTAGTAAAATTTACTACAAAACTTCTAGTAGATTTTAGCGTGTAGTAAATTTTACTATATCTAGTAAAAATCTCTGCTTTATGTAGTAAAATTAATTACGTAAATTAGTTGTAAAATTTTATTATTATTCAAATTTTATTACTATTATTTTATAGTCACTTTTTCTAGATAAATATACTATAAACAGTATAGCAAACATTACTACAACAGTCGGTTTGTTACCATTGTTGTTAGAATATACACCTTTTATTTTACGTTTTTTATAATTTGATTTTAATTGATTTGTAATAATAGTAGTGCACCAAACATATATATAAAAAAAACCAAACTTTCAATAAAACTTATTATTATTATTATATATTTTTAAATCCGTAGTAGCACTAGGGCTTTTTCACCCAACTCTCTGGCCTCATCCTCACTTCGAATAATATATATATAACGAATCATAATCATGATATTAATCCTAGAGTCCATAAAAATACATTTTGCTTTAGTTGCCCCTTTCCTACGCCCATGTATTTCCAAAATTTTGATGGGGGTTTGTAGGTATTATTGATACCTTTAAAGGTATGACATGACCATGATTCCAGATAACGAAGTTATGCACTAAATTGTCAATTTTTTGTAGGCCATTTTACTTTTGAATTTATTCTTGTAATTGACTACTATATGTATAGCAATTTTTACTATTACCAGTAGAGAATTTCTCTAGTAAAAATTACTTCAAATTTAAAAGAACAATTTACTAATATAAATAGTAAATCTCACTGGAAAAATGTTAACTTTACCATTAGTAGAATTTACTACTTGAGGATTATAATTTTTTAAAACTTAATAATAATAAAAGTTTTTTTGACAATGACTTATATATTTTTTTATATTATTTCTGAAAAAGAAGTTTTAGTTTTCTTTTTTTTAGTGCAACAATTATTATTTAAAAACAAGAGATCAAATTAATTAAGAAAAATAGCCCATTTGCTATTTCAAATTGTGTTCGAAATATTCGCTACCAATAGTAAAATTATTTCTGATTTCAAATCCTATTAAATGCATTCTTTTTTTTAGTTGTGGAATTTTACTAAATGTAGTACATATTGCAGTCGTATGCATATTTTTGATAAGCTTAGTTAGAGTTACAACTCTTTAGTAAGTAAGTAAACATTACTAATTTATTTAAAATGTAGGTTTGTTTTTGAATTATTATTAAGACTATCAATATCATACCTGACCATATATATCTTTATAATATCTTTGCCCTTAATTTAAAATTTCTCAGCTGTTGAATTTCTTATTTCATTGATAACCCAATGTCAATGTTCGAATGCCAGTATTTGCGATATTTTTTTTAGTTCCATAGTCCTCAATTTTGATTAGTTTCACACTGTTCCATATTCCATACAGTCCACTTTCTATTTTTCCTTCTACAAAACAAACAATGTCTACATAGTTATTGCCGCTGTTCCCATTCGAACCCAGGCGTAGTGAGTGAAAGATGTCAACTAAACCGCCTCTGAGCAAATCATTCTCAATAAATCTAAACATTTAATTATATAGGGAGAACATGAGACTTAAAAACTCTTGTTTTATATTGCTGAATAGTACTTGAAATGAAAAACAAAAACCACTATGGTTTGGTCTGGTATGAGTCATTTTTGACCAACAAATTTTAACTGGCTTTGAGGCTTAAATTTTGCATTACTTGGAAACAGTCTTCAAACCAGCCGAGTGAAAATATAGTGGTGCTGGGACGCATACATGTCAGCCATGGTCCAATATAAGACATCTCAGCCACCAGCCGCGTGAAAGTCGTCAGCCATAGCCACGTTTCAGCATGGCTTATATATACAAGCCGTTTAAAATTGCAATTTTTTTTTAAATTTAAGCTGCCCACCTGCTGCTGTTTTTATTGGTAATATAAGCCATACGCCGATCAGGACTATTTGGTAGAATATAAGCCGTCTAGGCGCATGGGATGTGGTCAGTAACCAGCCTGTCTAAATTTAAGGCGGCTGACATGTCTGCTGGGACGTACCGATGGCTGACTATCTGGCTGAGGGCTGAGATGGCTTATTATCGACCACGGCTGACATGTCTGCTCTGATTTAAGTTCTTTAATTGAACAAAGTATGCGTGTTTTTCGCAACCAGAAATTTTTTTGGTCTGTTTTTATGGTCAGAAAATCAGTTTTTTACAGGACTTTTGATTGATATTAATTCAAAAATGTATGCTTTTGTAGTGCACGTTGAAAAACACAATGTTTATGTCAGACAATTTGTGGGGTTCAAAAAACATACCTCGGTTATTTCTGACTCTAATTAAGAAGCTCCGGTTGTGGAGGAGTGTCGGTTGTGATTGATAGGCTTATTCTTCTTAAAGAACTGAAAAAGGCTTGAATTCATCGACTAATAAATTTCTAAGATTTGCTTTTTAGCTTCAAACTATTGTTTTTTCGATGTTGATAAAATAAAAGGGTACTTCTAACACACGTATTGAAATATCTGATAACTAATCACTGACACTATTCACAGGAAGAAGGAAAACGAAAGCACTGTTGTAGAAGTGCAGCTGCTAAATACATAGGAACTTTTAAAAAGTATAAAACAAATTTGATGCTGATTCAATATTGTTTAATTAATTTTTTGATTTATTTTTTTAACGCTTGTCAAATTTTGAAAGCCTTGGAGACATTGTATTGCATTTCATATATCACAGCTTCATACTTTTTTAATGCGTATGNTACATTGTATTGCATTTCATATATTATCACAGCTTCATACTTTTTTAATGCGTATGGTGGATTTAAAAAGAACAATTCATCATCACAGACACATTTCACTTGAGGTTATAATGTTAATATTGACACTTCAGGAAGATACAAAAAACAGATGTTATTTAATTTTAAATAGCTGTTAAATCACGTCAATCTTGTTCCTTTATTTTAATTAATTAATGAAATTTATTTGTATTTCGGAATATTAATTTGGGTGTCTTATTGAAATCTACAACAGTTTTAAATTTTAAAAATCAAGGGAATTATTTAACACAATGTTATAATTCCTTACAACAACAAAATTGCAAGACTACAAAACTGCTTTAATTTCAACATTGTTCCAAAACTTTTGTACACATTTTACAGCAAACGCAATTAATTTAAAAGAGCTAACGAATAGTATCGAAATAATTTTAAAATATTGTTAGATATATTAAAACTAAACAAAAAGTAAATAATAATTCAATTTCCCCACAAAGTAGAAAGAAAATTTCCCAAGTGCATTGGAACGAAGAGTAAAATCCAGATACTTCATATTTCTTGTACTTGTTCACCAATACAGCATGAAGGACCAATATTGTAGAAGAGGGAGAAGGAGAAAGAGAAAGTGATTACCTCACTTAAGTGCCATTAATCTTTTGTGACAGCAACATCACAGTAATAAAAACAACCTTCATATTCAAGGTTACCCTCATTGAATCTATTGTGTTTCTAGAAGGAAAGAAAGTTTATCTAAAGTAATTAAATCTGAAAAGTTGTTGGTTCGGTCGGGGATATCCCGGGAGATACATGCCAGGCAAGTATGATACTTTCAAGTAGATCCTTGGTGATATACTTAACTTAAAACTGTGCTCTTCATTTAGAAAAAGGACACAAATACCAAGCTGACATAATTCCCCTTAGAGCAACAGAAGGCATAAGCGATCAAAAAATACGAAGTATAGAAGAACAAAAAACAGCGGGGACAAAAAAGTTATATCGAGATGAAAGTGCGGAAAATTTTTGTCACGTCATATCATTTTAGGTTAATTGGAATTTACATCTTTTTGAACTTTGTCTTGCTTGTTGGATGGTTGGCTCTCTACGCGTCGCCTTCTGTTGAAAGGAGTTACTTCTGAGCATCAACAAAAATTAAACGTAAACGAAAGAGGGAAAAAAAGAAAATCGGTGGCATTAAAAAGTTGGAAAACTTTTTCGTTTAACTTAAATTAAGGTTAATTTTCATGATAAAATTCTCAAAATGTTTTAAATAAATTTTAATTTCCTCTCTTCAGATCTTCCTTCCCTTTGGAATCACCCACATGACACGTAAATCTCACATTTCAAAAGGAAGTTACCAAGAAGATTTTATGCGAAAATTTATGTCAAAGACGTGGTCAGGTCACGTTCTTTGGTTAGTTATTCATTTTATATTTGTATTTCTATTTCAACTTTATGAAAAGTGCATAAGAGGGATTCACTTATCTCTTATTTGTTGGGAGG
The DNA here is from genome assembly GCA_001015175.1 of Megaselia abdita. Taxonomy (NCBI): domain Eukaryota; kingdom Metazoa; phylum Arthropoda; class Insecta; order Diptera; family Phoridae; genus Megaselia; species Megaselia abdita. The sequence continues at coordinate 12,797 of JXPG01010081.1, forward strand.
AATTGGTTGAGTAGAAAATGTATTCTTACACATCTTTTCAAAAGATCTTCTTTTTAAAGGAATTTAGTGTTCTGAAGTCATTTCAATTTGGCAATCAAAATGATTCTATTTAAAAAAAATATATTTTTTTGAATATTTGTCAGACTTTCTGACTTTCCTTAGACTCTTAGTCTACTCAAATTTTTGATATTTTAATTTTTAGTCGGAATTCAAATTAATTTATTTCTTTAATTTAATTTTAATTTCCTGTATTTTTTAAACCAAACCAACAATTTTAATTTTTTTAATTTTAAATAAATATTTTAATCTAAATATCTTTTTTATCAAATTTTGTTTTAAATCATCAAAATTAAAAAAAAAATGTTTAAAATTATTTGTACATTAATAAACTCAAAAAGATGGAGGACAATATTATTTTCTGAAATTCAATTTATTTATTAACATTTATTTTTGTTAATATTTNTTTTAAATAAATATTTTAATCTGAATATCTTTTTTATCAAATTTTGTTTTAAATCATCAAAATTTAGAAAAAAAAATATTTAAAATTATTTGTACATTAATAAACTCAAAAAGATGGAGGACAATATTATTTTCTGAAATTCAATTTATTTATTAACATTTATTTTTGTTAATATTTTTTAAGAAAAAATTAATTTAAATGTTAACGGTTTTGCATTTTAAGTGATCTGTTAACTGTTTTACAATTAGTTAAAATAGCTTTTAAGACCTTTGTTTAAGGACTATGATAAAAAAGTGGTCTTTCAAAGTTTCCAAGAAAAATATTGATACGATTTCAAGATTTTAGGTTTTGAAAAATTCTATATTTGTGTGATAAACTTAAAGTTAAATTCTATTGCTGCCTGTCAGATAATCAGGTAACATTTAGTGTCAATGGAAAAGGATTAGGATAACACAAAACAAAAAAGCTTTGATTTTTTTTCAAAAAATATTGAGAGCATTTTTAAAATATGATGTTTAATAAATTGTATTAGTTTTTATAAGGAATGTTAAATATACTTAAATATTGTGAACATTTTTTGAAAATAGAATAATTGATGTAAGTTTTCGAATTTAAAGTAAATATCATAAGACCTTCAATAAAACTTTACAGTGAGGTTTTTCTTATTTTTTTTGTATAAATATTGAAAGATATTGAACACTGAATTTGTAATTACAATTTTGAAAAGGATTATTAATTTAATACAACAAAATGTAATATATTTTTGAAAAAAGAAACATTTTTGAAAATTACGTGAATTATTAATATGCTAAGATTCCTTTCAAAAAACTTAATCAAAAATCTCTGGTATTCTGAAAACTACGCAAAATCAGAGTACAATCAAGTTCTTAATCTGCTAAGTTTTTACTACTTAAACCTTATCCTCTTTCACAATTTTTTTTTTTTTAATTTAATGAGTTTTTCTTGAAAATTTCTTAATTTAGTCAATTAAAAGACTTCCTATAAGAAAAGTTTTCTTAAAAATTCAATTTGAGGAAGTTGAATTTTCAGACCAATAAATCATAAAATGTACCATTTTATTATTTTTTACACATTGTTTAAACAAATAAATAATTTGTCCAAAAAAAATGTGAATCTTTCATGAAAATTTATTAATTTAGTCAATTAAAAGACTTTCAATAATAAAAGTCTCGTTAAAAAGGTAATTTAAAAATAATTTTCACACAAAAATTTAAGAAAAAATTAATGATTTTTTCAAGAAAATTTCTTAATTTGGCCAATTAAAATACTTTCTAGAAGAAAAGTTAAATTAAAAAAGCAATTTGAAAAAGTTGAATTTTTGACCCATAAAATCACAAAATGGCTCCTTTTATTATTTTTTACAAAATGTTGAAAAAATAAATAATTTTTTCCAGAAAAAGGTGGAGAAAAAATTAATGATTTTTTCATAAAAATTTCTTAATTTAGTCAATTAGAAGATTTTCTAGGAGAAAGACAATCTGAGAAATTTGAATTTCGGCCCAAAAAATCACAAATTTTTCAATAAATATTTTGGAGAAAAAAAATTTGATTTTTTTATGAAAATTGCTTAATTTAGTCAATTAAAAGTCTTTTTTATTGCAAACCTTTTATTATTTATTACAAACAAAATTTTGAAAAAAATAAATAATTTTTCACAACAAAAATTGGACAACAAATTAATGATTATTTCATGAAACTTTATTAATTTAGTCAATTAAAAGACTTTAAAAGCAAAGTTTCGTTAAAAAAGCAATTTGAAGAAATTTTTCACAAAAAATGTGGGAAAAAAATTAATTATTTTAACATGAAAATTTCTTAATTTAGTCAATTAAAACACTTTCTAGAAGAAAACTTTCGTTAAATGATTAAAATAAGAAATAATAAAAATAATAAAAACCAAGAGCGCAAAAAAAAATATCTAAAACGAAAATTTAAATTTAAAATGAAAGCCTCTTACATCAATATAATAAGATGATAAAAAGTAAAAAATGCAAAAAAAAACCAATAGGTTTTAGCCAAACAATAAATATCCTATATTAAAATAAAAATATATATTTTTTTTAAATTGTTGAAGAAAATATAATATCATTAATAATGATAGTTTTATACAATGTCATTAAAACTTTTACAAAATTAGGAGATAATTCAAAAGCGTTGTTTGTGAAAAATACAACAACTATACTATTTTTAGCTCATTTTTACTAAGGAACCAAGTATACTCAGCTAAGCTAAGATGCTTAAATATTATTTTTTTTTAACTTCTAATTTTTAGATATTTGTTTTGAATATTACTTTATAAAATTGTCTTTTATTTTGTTTAATATAACATTTTGCAAAACTCGTGTTTTTTACAAAACAGCAGGTATTTTAAGACAAGTGTTTTATATTATATATTTTTTTTAAATTAATTCTTAACGAATTTAACTCAAATATATGTATTTATATAAAATAACAAATTAGTAAGTATTTTAAAATTTGTTTGCTCCAATGAAACAATAACTTAAAAGTTTTTTGAATTCAAATGTCTAATACAATTCTCGATAACTTGAGGTTGAGATAAAATCATTATCATTGTTACTAAAAATAAAAACAAAATCCATTTTCCGCGGGTAAAAGTTTGTTACTTTCGTCTTAGTTCAATAACTCAATGGAATACACCCTTCTCATCTTTTGACAACTTTTGACCCTCATCAGAATAAAAATATTTCTTGATTCTTAAAAAGTCGCCGAGGGTTTGAAAATATTTTACTTTGCTGATTCTTTTGTATATAATATTCCAGCGGCGTTTTCTTACTGTTTTTTCTCTTCTCGAGATATCTTTCTTATCTAGACTGTATTTTAAAATTGCAGTTCTTACATTTTTCCTTAAATATTGTAATGCAGAAGACCTACTGAGATTATTAAACAAGTCCTCCGAGGAAAGAAAAATCGTCTCAACTGTAATAAAATCCCTTGACAATTAAACAAAAAATCATAGCAATACTTAAAATCCTAGGAATACTAAAAATCCAACTTTACCCACAAACAACAAACCACTGGCGGTTCACGAATTTATTATTTAAACCGGAATCTCTGTATGTTTTTGAATCCAGTCCAAATATCCAGTAACCCTGGTGAATACTCCTGGCCATCCAGATTGACAACCCAAGGCAATACCGAAGGATGTGGCACCAATGACGACATGTTCTCCATCCTCTTCAACCACTAAAGGACCACCAGAATCGCCACTGCATGTGTTTTGCTTATTAGTTGCTTGTTGGCATATTTGTTGTTCCGCATTCAATCCACCGAGATACCAACGATTGCAGGAGCTCAACTTGCTTATTGGTTTTTCTATATAGCGAAGGATATCAGGGCTACTTCCTTCCTCGGTGACTCCCCAACCAGATGCTGTGGCGATTTCACCCTCGTAGGTTTTGTAGTTCCCTTTCTTATCGAGCTTTGGTAATTTTGCTGGCTGAATGAATTGGTTGAATTTTATAGGGGCTGGAAGTTTGATCAAGGCTATATCGTTTTTAATATTTTCGTCATCGTATTCTTCGTGGTTGACAATGTACCTCTTTCCAGCGTACACAATTTGTTGGCCTTCCTCAAGCTTGTCGTTGCGATTCCAGGCGCCCAGATAGACATCGACTCCATTCATTCTGGAAAATTCAATTAAATTAGAGTTCAGTTGAATATAATAAGAAAAACTCACTCATAAGTACAATGGGCAGCCGTGAGAATCCATCTTTCCGAGAGAACGGTTCCTCCACACCAAAAAGCTCCTTCGTCTCCGTACAATCTCAATCCAACTTGATATTTGAATTGGTCACGAGCGGCCTTTTCTCCATTCGTAATTCTTCCACCAAGATTAAATGGAAGTTTGGAAGAACTGATCGATTGGAATCGAGAAGCACTTGCTATGGCCAAGCAGCCAAATAAGAATATAACCAACTTCATTGTAAATTGTTAATAATTGTGATATTCTGACCACACGTTTTTATACCAGGAACCGCTCGACTACTTGATAGATAAGGGTAATCAGATTTAGTACGTTTCGGGTTATTAGTGGATAAGAATTCCGAGGAAGGTGTCGCGTCGCTGAGGGCATATAAATTTCAGTCAGATATTTCTAATCTTATCGATTTGTAAAATACGCTTGTTATTTATGGGTGTTGCATCCATAATATATCTGCTAGCTTTAAATTTTATTTCTTTTTACAAGATTCTTAATTAAAATTGGGATTGTGGTTTTATTGTAGAGTAAAGTGGCCATTTTTTGATATTTAAATTATTTTTGAAAGCATGAGTTTTTTTGTAAAGAAATAATTAAATTTGTATAAAGAATTGAAATTGATATTTAGGTAGTGCCCGGTATTGGTGACTTTACCCTAATTAGTTCTTAGTTCGAAATAAAATTATTAACTTGTTTTTACTCTTATTTATTAAGTAAAGTTTTAAGTAAATATCTCCATCTCCTTTAATTTAATTTAACTTTTGTTATTAGATTTTTTGAAGGAACTTTACAGATTTCAATTCTTGTACATTTATTTATACACTACACTTATTTCTTGTTTTTTCGGATAGAAGATACAACATTTGTGTATTTCATACGTGAAATCTTACGTTACGTTTTAGTGAATTAACGAAAGCCATTGAGGCTTTTTACAATACTGAAACATTTAATTCTGAGCACCGTTGGAAGTTGAAGAATATCCGCTTTGTTTAATGTTACGCGACAGATTACGTTACGTTTTTGACAATTTGTTGTGTTAAGTGTAAGATTAAAAAAGAAAGGACTACTTTTAATGTAATGTTAGGTTTTAATGAGTTTATTTACGAAAGTACAGTTTGTATAATAATATTGATATTTTTGCCTTTGGAAATTGAATGATTTAATGATTCTGAAAATAATTTCAAAATATCTTTCTAGGACAGGAGTAATTATCTAAAAAAGAATAACAATTACATGAACAACAACAAAATTGTATGTGCAGGATTCAGTAGATTTACTCAGTTCAGAACTTTTAGTATCTAATTTTCTTGAAATTTCTAGAATTTGAAAAGGTTTTGAAGTTCCAGGAACTCTTCATTTCAAAACAAGAATTCATTAAGTTTCAACAAATCAATAAATACCCTCAAAAAAGACAATGATATCCCACACGTCCTAATTAACAAGAATTTATATTTAACTCCAGGGTGTTTTTTAAAATTTCAATTCAATAACATAATTACTTAGTTGAAACTATTTGAAGAGTTTCACATTCCTTTTATTAAGGAAAGTTTAAGTAGGAGAAAACGACATAAGTGTCGTTATGAAAAGCGAAATGTATATAATGTTGTAGGACAGTTACCGATATGATGCCTTTGCAAAAATTGATAAATAAAATATATTGCGCTTTTAAAAGACAATTTTTAACTAAATAATATAAATTAAGTATATCTAATGAAAATAATATAATTTTATATGAAGAAACACGCAGGGTTTTGTCGAAAAAAAAAATCTTATATTACAAATTCTAATATAATTCCAAAAATAATTATTTTTAATTGTTTGTCTAATTTAAATTTGAAAAATACAATTATATGGAATATTAAAATTAACCATTAAAACATAGGGTTTTTTCTTAGTGAATTTACATTAATATATAGTTTTTTTTTTATATTATTTTTATATTTTGTTTCAAAATGTTTCTATATTTATTTTTATATTTTAATATTACATTTAAAATCTGTTCAAAAACTTTGAAGACTTACTCCTATATTCAATACTATTCAAAATCAAAGATTTTATATATTCTTACATATATCTTGAATCTTATAATATTTTCAATTCTAAATCTTTACCAAACATTTAAGTATTGCAAAAAATTAAGACAAAACGTTTCTTATAAAATTCAACATTTTTTAAAAAAAACCTCATTTAAGACAAATTTTTAATTATTATTAAATTTTAAAATTCTGGGACAGACGAGTTTAACAGAAACAAACAAAAACATCTTCAAAGCCTTATATCTCGAAGAAATTTGTCAGCACTGTTTTCTTCATCCTATCCTTTTTCCATTCTAGTTGCACACAAAATAACTTATCTTTAAAACTGTTTTCATATTTTTCGAGAACTTTTTAATTTGTATAATTGTTCATCCTATTTTGTTTACAACTACACCAAAATTATATAGTTTTAATAAAATATAGCTTTAAAAACCGATGTTAGCAATAAACTTAAGATAATTGCTTTACAAAAATAGACATAACAAAAAATAAAAACAAAATCCCTAATAATTTAAGTAATAATAATGATAACTACTCAACAATAAAATAAAACATAGAGAAACATTTTTTTTGTTAATAAGAAAAACATTTAAATGTGTTCAGTTTCAGCAAAACAATAATACAAAATAAATAATCAGCTTTAACAAAACATAAAAAAAAAAACAAACATTAAATTAAAAAATATATAATAAACCAAAATTAAACTTAGAAAATAATAAAATGAACAAAAAATATATATACATAAATTTCCGAAACAACATAAAAATTAATTCAAATATATTATATACTAAAAAAAAGATTTTATAAGAAGGAGAACAAAACAATTGTCAAAAACAATAAATACCTTACCTTAAAATAATAAGAGAAGTCATAAAATAAAAATAAAACAAAATAACTATCTTAACAAAATATTTGAATACAAGAAGTAAATTGTATCAAAAACATCATCTAAAATTTAAAATAAATAAAAGTCCCTTTGACAATTAAATAAAAAATATGCAAAAAAACAAGCCAAGGTATGCTCAATGTGTGGCAGTGGTATTAAGGAATGTTTGTTAAACATCTAGTTTTTTACATTTCCTCCCTCTGAACTGCAGTAGGACATAATTAAATTGTTAAATTCATTCACATAATTCGTTTGATGAATATTTTAAACTCTAAATAAGCTTACACATTTTTATTATCAGGAAAATACATATTCTTTTGAGTGTGTCATATATTTTATCAGGGTGGGAATTTTTTACATACAAAAAAAGAAATGTTCCCTTTGCTGCAAAAGTACCTGATAACTGATTACAATTATGTGTATGGTACATATTTTAATGAGTGATTTACATAATGTAATGTATTTCTACTAATTTTTGTAACTTTATATATATGTTCATATTTATAGCATAATTTACATATTTCTTATTTCATCAATTCATTCGAACTCAGGATGATCAGAGTATAAAACGAGAGTGCTTTACCAAACAAAAACCGCAACATTGAACAATGTTCACTTTAAAATAACACCCACAATGACCATAGTTGAAGTTCAATCACAAGTTTATGACAAGACTTTAAATTATACTAAATAACTAAGATACTAAATTCGACGTGTCTGTAAATTTTCTCGTAAAATTTTTAAATATTCTGTAATTTAAAAATTGTTCTTATACTTTTTTGAAATTTTAAGAAATTTCAACAAGTTGTCTAATATTAAACTTTATGTTTGATTTTTTTGTTTGCAAAATAAATAGGTAAGAAAATGATGGGCAAATATATCATTCATAACGTTGCTGGACTGTCTTCGGACCAAATCCAAATCATAATGAAAACACGAAATCGTGTTCTTTGGTAAAATAGTTCTATATGCCAACTTTAGCCTCAAATAGAAAATCATTAATTCATAGTGATTGTAATCCTACTCTCTTCACATATTTTGACAAGATTCAAAATCATTTCGAAAACCACGTAAATCACAGCCTGAAGCTGGAGCTGTTCGATAAGTTAAACTTCAAATGTGGGTCTGGTAAATTAAAAAGAACTCCCATATAACTCACATAGTTCAACAACCCATATTTACTACTGTCAGAGACTTTCCGGTAATGACCCTCTGAGCCCCATAGTAACAAAAAAGTATATTATTCAAAATTCAATTATAATTCACAACAACTTAATCATCACTCACTTTCCACAAGACCAGTATGTTTCTGAATCCAATCTAAGAATCCAGTGATTCTGGTGAAAACTCCAGGGAAACCACTCATACAGTCCGCGGCAATTCCCTTTGAAACAATTCCAATCAACAGTTGATCGTCCCAATCACGAATAACCAATGGACCTCCTTGGTCCCCACTGCAAGCGTATTTGTTATCCGTAGACTCCTGACATATCTGGGTGTCCTTGTTCAGAACATTAAAGTAAACCTTATTGCAGTTTTCGAAGTCCATAATAGGTTTCTCGATATAACGAAGGATATCCGGCATTTGTCCTTCTTGAGTCAAACCCCATCCTGAGGAAACAGCTGGGACCCCATAATATGTGGTGTAGTTTCCACCTGGTCTAAACTTGGGTAATTTAGCTGGTTGAACATAGTCGTTAAATCTAATTGGAGCGGGTAATTTAATCAAAGCAATGTCGTTCTTGGTGCTTGTGTAGTTTTCATGAGGAATAATATAACGTTTTCCAGCGAAGATAACTTGTTGCCCTTCCTCTTTGTTATCCATTTTGTTCCAAGCACCTAGATAAACATCTGCACCAACCATCCTGTTGTTTTCATAGAATGGAAATTAACATATCGTTCGTGATAGTTAAAGCAAACTTACTCTTGAGTGCAATAAGCAGCTGTCACAATCCATCTCTCTGATATAATCGTTCCGCCACACCAAGTCCCACCAGTTTCACCATAGAAACGGATACCGACCTGGTATTTAAATTGAGTTCGTGTCGCTTGTTCTCCATTTATTATTCGACTGCTGAATTCCGGAATCGTTGCTGCTGCAGTGGTGGCAGCAATCAAACTAAAGAGTGCTAGTAAAGTTTTCATGTTCAAAGACTGGTGTTATTTCTTCTGTTGACAATACCTTTTATAGAAGGTGAAATGAAACTATTGTTGATAAGGTTTATGACTTTGATAACGAGTTTTTTATCTTTGAATGAAAAGAGGGTTCTTTCAACTAGGAATCCCCCTCTTCTTAGTAAACTTAGTTAAAGTGTCGGTTACTGAGTCAATTTCGGTAATATTTTATTGGGAGTGGCTTAAATTTTAAGTTGTTTGAAATTATAGATTATTTAACTTTTGGGTGTAATGGGTTCTTGATAAGGTTTTGTTAGAGTAGGAAAATAGATAACTTGATAGTTAGATAGTTAAACATGTTCATAGCATTTCAAATTTGCTTTAGCCAATAGGAATTGAGCGAAGTTTTTCTTTCATCTCTGTCTCTCAAACTTTCTTCCCTCCTTTTCTAATTTAAGTTCAAAGCTTTCACGATAGAGGGATTTGGTACACTGCCATCTGTAGGATTTTGATAGTTTTGTCGTTGAATTTCTAAAACCCAAATAAAAAATATCTTTTCCATATTTCTGATATTAATATAATCACTTTATTCACAACCCTTCAACAAGACCAGTTTTTTTATGAATCCACTCCAAATATCCAGTGGTTCTTGTAAAGACACCTGGCCATCCTGACATACAACCAAAGACAACTCCAAACGAGGTAGCGCCGATGACGACTGGTTTGCCATCCTCTTCCACAACCAATGGACCACCAGAATCTCCATTGCAAGTTGATTGCTTTTCAGTAACGGTGATGCAAATTTGTTGTGATGGTGTCAAAGATCCCAAGTACCAACTACTACATGATGATAATTTCATGATAGCTTTCTCAATGTAACGAAGGATATCAGGACTCGAACCTTCCTCAGTAACTCCCCATCCAGACGCTGTAGCAATTTCACCTTCGTAAGTTGGATAATCTCCATCAGCTTTAAACTTGGGTAAAAGAGCTGGTTGAATGTATTCATTGAACTTAATGGGAGCTGGCAATTTGATAAGGGCAATATCGTTCTTGATAGCTTCTGGATCGTATTTCTCATGAACAATTATATATTTCTTTCCTGAAAAGACGATCTGCTGTCCTTCCTCTTACTTGTCGTTTCTGTTCCAAGCTCCTAAGTAAACGTTGACTGAGAGGATCCTGGAGAAAGTCAACTATTATGTAAGCAATTTTCGAAAGTCAAACAAACCCTACCCTTCAGTGCAATGAGCAGCAGTCAGAACCCATCTGTCTGAGATCAAAGTTCCTCCACACCAATAGCTGGCCGTTGCTCCTGTTAATCTTAGCCCAACTTGATACTTGAACTGAGACCGAGTGGCTCTTTCTCCATTAGTAATCCTTCCATTTGGTTTGAATTGAATCTTGAAAGGGTTTGGCTCTGGAACAGGAGCAAAGTCAATTGCACTCACAACGGCTAAACAGCCGATTAACACTAATTGGAATTTCATTTTACTATAATACACTGGCTACTACAAGAAACTCTTTTATATATAAAATCCTTATCTAAATCTAATCAATTAGACGGATCATAAAACTTTATTTGCACTTACTGTGGCACTTAAGGCTTCAATTACGTCTCTTGATCATGAAGTTTTATATTAATCTTATCGGTTATTAGATTAGCCTTACTTTACTATATACTTTCAAACGCAAGAATTATAACGACAGAATAATCTCTTTATTTTACTAAAATAGGAACAGAATGAAAGACTTATAGACCTTCAACGAGACCAGTGTGGCTGTGGATCCATTCCAAGAATCCAGTTATTCTTGTGAACACTCCTGGCCATCCTGATTGACAACCCAAAACAATTCCGAAAGAGGTGGCTCCGATGACGACTGGTTTGCCATCCTCTTCAACAACCAAAGGACCACCTGAGTCTCCGTTACATGTGGATTGCTTGTTGGTTACAGTGATGCAAATTTGTTTGTCAGCTTTCAAAGATCCGAAGTAGTAACGACTGCAACTGCTCAACTTCATGATTGGTTTCTCAATGTATTTTAGAAGATCGGGGCTACGGCCTTCTTCAGTGACTCCCCATCCTGAGGCTGTGGCGATGACTCCTTCGTAGGTTGGGTAGTTTCCGTCGGCACGATACTTTGGAAGTTGAGCTGGTTGAATGTATTCGTTGAATTTGATTGGGGCTGGCAACTTGATCAAAGCGATATCATTGTTGGTCACAACACTGTCCCATTCTTCATGTGGGATTATGTAACGTTTTCCAGCGAAAACGATTTGCTGTCCTACTTCTTCTTTATCTTTCCTATTCCATGCTCCCAAATAAACTTCAACAGAGAGGATGCTATAAATGATTTATGTAAATTAAAGTTGAAGACAATACTAAATACTTACTCATCCGTGCAATGGGCAGCGGTGATGATCCACCTTTCAGAAATGATGGTGCCACCACACCAGTAACTCCCGTTGGTGCCGCGAAGACTCAAACCAACTTGGTATTTGAACTGACTACGATCAGCTGTTTCACCATTGGTGATTCTTCCAGAAGAAGCGAAATTCAAATTGAATGGATTAGGCTCTTTAACTGGAGTAAAGTCCACAGCACTGGCGACTGCCAAACAACTGACAAGAACAACGAGGAAGTTCATTTCGACTAATAAACGAAAATATATTTGGACTGTGATTTTATAGGAAACCTTTATCTGTTTGATAAGAGGTAATCAGGTTAGATTGACACTTTTATTCGCCACCGATTAATGGCGTTTGCCATGGCAAGAAGAATATCTTAATCTTATCTTTATTCCGCGGAAGTTGGTTTGGCATTCATTCGATTCTTTTTTAAATTGTTATTTATAGTTGGTTGGGTTTTAAGCAATTATGGATCTGAAAAGCGCCATTTAACAATTGAGTCTACATACATTATAGAGCTTGCAATTATAAGTACTAGTTTTGTAAAGAATTGGACAAATGAAGATTATAGCTTCGATCTGTGAAATAGGAATTCATTCAAGATACTAAATTTATATATAATAACGAAGAGCCTCTGTCTATTAATCTGTTCATGTCAAGTCGGCCTTATAAGGATCAGTGTAGATCCGTAGAAGTAAAACAGCTTATCTTACCAATGTAATTCAATGTTTAATCAAGTAGGCTGAACATAGTGGCATGAATATGTCATTCACGTTGTCAATGAAGCTATTCTTTGATTGGTTTTCTCTTGAGTCAAAGAGTTATTAGCTGCTTTATCGCCTCATTGACGCAACTCATCCCAATTATGGATGAGTTAATGATAAGTTCAGCATTACAATAATCCATCTGAATACAAGTACTATAATTTAGGGCAGCTAGGACATACAATCGGACAAAGCTTAAATTTCCCAATCTATCTTGCATTGCCAAAGTCTTTTTATCTTTCACGTTTTGGTTTAGCTTCACAAATACAAACTACTTGATGGAGCACACTATTGAGGTTAATCTTGCATACTGACTCTATGAATCTCATTAGTAAACAGTACAAGGCAAATAATAAATAATTTCTACCTCCATCTAGTCATATCAGAAATGAAGCCTACTCCTCTTAAATATACAATGCCTACCTAAATTACAAATAACTAAAGTATTCTTCGAGACCTCAAGTAATGCCAATAAACTTCACATTTATTACCTTAAACTGAAGAGCCATACTCTAAGTCGATAAGATAACATAAAGAGTCAACACAAGCATATAATAGATAAAAAATTCGTTTTATTTTCAAGTTCAGATTACAGTTTTACAAATAATGCGATAGATTTATAGCCCATCAACAAGTCCAGTTTTTCCGTGAATCCAATCCAAGTACCCAGTAATTCTGGTGAATACACCTGGCCATCCAGATTGACATCCCAAGACAAATCCGAATGAAGTTGCTCCAATGAGAACTGGTTCACCATCTTCTTCGATAACCAATGGGCCACCGGAATCGCCATTGCAGGTGGATTCCTTGTTGGAAACGTTGATGCAGATTTGCTCATCAGCTCTCAAGGATCCGAAATAGTAACGACTGCAGCTGCTCAATTTCATGATTGGTTTTTCGATGAAACGAAGGATATCAGGACTGGATCCTGCCTCAGTCACACCCCATCCAGAGGCAGTAGCAACTTCACCTTCATACGATTTGTAACTCTTGTCAGCCTTAAACTTGGGTAATTTGGCTGGTTGGATGTAGTCATTGAATCTGATTGGAGCTGGAAGTTTGATCAAAGCGATATCGTTGGAGGTTGTTTGAGGATCCCAGTGTTCATGAGGGATGATATAACGTTGTCCAGCAAACACTATTTGTTGACCAACCTCGTTCTTATCATTTCTGTTCCATGCTCCTAAGTAAACGTTTACGGAGAGAATGCTGTGAAAAGGTTTAGATAATTTATAAAGGATTATTAGTTTTGAATAGTTAACTTACTCATCAGTGCAATGGGCAGCGGTTACAATCCATCTCTCGGAAATGATGGTGCCACCACACCAGTAGGATCCTTTTTCTCCATTTAACCTCAAACCAACTTGGTATTTGAATTGGGAACGGGCAGCTTCCTTTCCATTGGTAATTCTTCCTGATGGGTTGAAAGACAAGTTGAACGGATTTGGTTCTGGAACTGGAGTGAACTTCAAAGCACTGGCAATAGCCAAGCACCCGACCAAAACTACTAGGAATTTCATTTCTAATTGATTAAACTTATTCAAACAAACTCGTGGTTTTATAGTAAATCCTTATCTCTTTCAACATGCGAACCACCTCTTATCTTAAAGTGCGAAATTTTTATTGCTTTTGTATTAGGCTATTAGCTACTTTAAAGATAGTGAATCCGAAAAGGGAAATCGTTGTTAATCTTATCATCGGGTTTTTCGGAAGTTATTTTTAAGGCTTGATTTACTAGCGGGTTTTACTTTGAAGGAACTTTAAAGTGGATTTTCTTATCGTATAGGTGAGTGCAAACTTAACGTGGCGAGTTGGTTTTGGAAATAAAGTCACTTGCATGATATGCTCGTGTGCAGATTGTTACAATGCAATGAGCAGAAACAAGATTTGGAAGTAGGTTGAGACATTTATCTAAAGACATTACTCTTATATGAACTTAATTTTAATTATTTCAGAGAAAGTAATTTAAGTTAAAGGGAGTGTTATAAACAATTTTCTTTATTATTATTATTAAAAATAATACCAATGCAGTAGAAGTAGAGAAAATATCATATTGATTTATGAAACTTTTTTTTGCTAAATACATATAGTTGATTGTTGTATTTACTAGCATTCTCAACTTCCACTCTGAATATTCTGAGTTCGTTTGATCAGCTCGTACAATTGGAGTGCTTTAGAAATATATAATACTTTAAAAATATCTATGCTGTTTTTCCAGTATATACAAAGTACATTTCAAAACAAGAATATATATGAAATTTCTAACTAATGCTCAATTAATCATAACTCATATTCTTATATAACGCATATAATTGTATTGTATCTTCAAGAAAAAATATGTTTAAAAACTAGATGGAAACATCTTTGGATTTATCCATTCCAAAACTTTTCAAGATTTCGCTAGTTATCGTTGTATTCCATGTGCTTCATGTAGATCTCCTCAGAAATTTCACTCTAAGCAAGGGCTCACATCCATTTGGCCGATGTCGGGATCGAACTTTATTGTCAGCGATAAAACCACAGGTAAAAACGATTCCTCAAAGTCAATTAAATTTCTAGCCTTGCCTTGAAACGTTCAGCATTAACTTTAGAATCTTGCTTAATCATGAAACACCATTTGTTGTCTGTGGGCTTTTCCTTGTAGCAAATCACATACAACCCAAGTCTTGTTAGCCATTAAATAATCTAAGTCTTCGAGCATGGGTTGTTTCCATTTCGAATATTGAGAACCTCTATAAGCTCCCCGAACTGTTGTCGGTTTTTCAAAGTTGACTTCAATCATTGAGTAGCTTTACTGACTATCGAAGATCTTCTAGCGCTAGGAGTTGCTGAGCTAGTGACCTCTTCCAAACTCTAATGGAGAGAACAAGAAGCTAATTCTTCAAGATTTTCAACCAGAACATTGCCATCTTCATAGTCACTTTGTAACTCATTAGAATCTTGCTCCAAAATGTCTAAAGGAGGTTCAGTTATTGCCTCCTCAATAATATATTCAGGTTCATAAATTACATGACTGACTTATGATGAACAATCCCAGAGTCACTTATAATATCTGACATTTTCTTTTTACAATATTCCGTGAAATGGTCCGAATTCAAAATCTTCAATTCAATCATTGATCTCAGAATTTTGCTCAAGCCAAATAGAGTGCGGTTGGCTAGCATAATCGTGCGTTTGACCCCCTTGGTGATGTCGTTTGCGGTATTAACAGAGCTTCCAAGATACGTGAATTCATCTACCGTCTCAAATTCAACGATATCAACCTCAAAAGTGTCTGGCTGAGGTTTCCTCGGATAACATGTACTTTGTTTTCTCGAAGTTAACCCTCATAGTCACATATTGTTTCAGCAGCGTTACTGATGTTCGTGTAGCTTTCCTTCAGCTTTTGTTCTTCCATTGTGACGATGTCAATGTCGTACCCCAAAAGCTGGACAGAACCCGTAATGATGTTATCGGCTCTACGAACAATCATCTCCAAGCAGATATTGAAGAGGTCACACGAAAGCTCATTTTCCTGTCGAAAACCTTTGGTTTTTCCGACGCTTTCGTCGACAAACGAACAGCACTTTTTGTCATCTGATATAGCAGATTAGCTATTAGGGATGCCCATTTCCGTTGATACTATCGTATGTCAGCTTTAAATCGATAAAAAGATGGTGCGTATCAATTTGCAACTCACGTGTTCGTTCTAGGATCCTTATGGTAAAGATCTGGTTTGAGGTGGCTCACAAAGGATGAAATATAGGATTTTGTAGACTGTGTTCAGGACGCTGATACCACGGTAGTTTTTGCAGTCCTTTTTGTTTGCCTTCTTATATTTAGGAGTAATCATACTGAGACTCCAATCACTAGGCATTGTGAAAATGGTCCATATCTTTGGAAAAGTTGCGAGAGGTGTCCCACAAAGCTGACTCCAGCGAATTGTATAAGCTCAGCATGGATTCCGTCAGAATTAGGACTCTTATTCTTCTTCAACTTTCGTGTGGCTGTTTTGATCTCGATTACGGATGGTGGCGAAGCTTCTTTCAATTGCAGGACAGGTGGTTCGGGTTCATCGTTAACTAGAAGCTCAGCAAAATACTCTTTCCACCATCTTCAGAAAATTTCCATTTTTCTGGCGAATTCAGTAGATGCATCGATCGATTTCAGTGCTTTGATGTTAACCCATTTGATCTCCTGCTGCCTGTCATACTTTGCAATCGTTATCCTTGCTCGCACATTCGCTACTACAAGGAAGTGATCAGATTCGATGTTTGCTCCCGTGCACGATCGCACGTCTAGAATAGTTGAAGCCTGACGGGAGTCGATTGGCACATGATCGATTTTGTTGGTAGTCCTCACATCCCGTGACATCCATGTTCCCTTGTGAATGTTCTTTTGTTGGAAACAAGGGCTCCTCCAGTCTTTCACCATTGTCTTTTAATATTTCGTGCAGATCATGCATGCCAATCTCTATCTTGACGTTAAAGTCGACAATAATCATGCTTTGGGCACTGACCAAGGGTAGCATCTAGTTGGTGGTAGAAGGTGTCTTTTTGAATTCCAT
>JXPG01010081.1:30002-45345 GCA_001015175.1 Megaselia abdita
GAATCCAAGCGATTACGCTGCTTCTCAAGTTTCCTCTGACAGCGAAACTAAAAGCGAAACTACAAAGACTCTCAAAGGCTACATAGTCTTTGCTGATACATATATATCCAGCGACGAAACTTAAGTATATTCCGCTGATATAAGATATTCGGATCTCATCATCTTGCTCAAGCCATAAACACATTTCCAGGCGAGAATTATACTTCTTTTGATTTCGGAGCTTACGCCGTCTTCAGAAGTCACTTCGGTAAATTAATTCCGCCAATTTTGACACAGCTCCTATTATCTATCAGCGTCATTTGGTATAGGTTGATGAGCTTAGAGGATATGCCTGTGTAGGAGTATTGTATGCTTACTTGAAGTCGACGAAAAGCTGGTGTGTTTCTACTTGAAATTCGTGAGGTTTGTCGAAGTCAGAATATCTCGTCGGTGATAGACTTTCCTTGCATAATACCACATTGGTAAGGACCAATAATGCGGATGACGTGCGGTTTCAGCTGTTCACACACGATGGATGCAAGAATTTTGTAGACGATGTTCAGAAGGCTTATTCCTCTATAGTTCTCACACTCATGTCGGTCGCCTTTCTTGTGGATAGGGCAAATTAAGCTAGTGCTCCAATCTTCTGTAGTCTTTTCTTCGTTGCAGATCTTCAACAGAAGCTTGTGGTATGCTTCATTGAAAGCATTTTCAGCTGATTTAAAAAGCTCGAGTACCCAGGCTTTTATTGTTCTGCATCCTCTGGATCAACTCATCTACCTCTTCTCTTGTAGGTGGTATATCATCTGTGTTTTGGCACGTTATGTTTTCAGGTGTATTTCTTCGTTGAGGGATGACTCTGCTTTCGTCACCATTAAGCAGTCTACTAAATACTAATTTCCATCTTCATCATTGGAGCTGGTAGTTACTGGGAGGAATCCCTTTCGCTGTTTGTAAAATTTCTGATAAATCTGCCTCGAAAAGTTTCTGTTCCTCAGTAATTCTATCTTTTCTCTTTCAAATTGACGTTTCTTCTGTTTTGCTAACCTTACTACTTCGATCCTTTTCATCTTAAACACCTCACTTTATCTCACAGTCCATAAGATCTCCGTGTGGAGAATTGTTCTTTTTGATTCGAGGCATTTTTGCATTATTCGTAGTCGGTGATGTTACACCATCAGAACTTGCCTTTAGCTGGCTAGGTTTTGGTTCGCGATGGATATTTTATTAGATCCAACAGTAAAATCAAATTTTATTTTATAATTGTTGAATATTTTATGTTTTAAAGAAAGAATTAAATAACATTCTAAATATATGTATAATATTATAAAATGTCGGTCCCAATTTATTTATATTCTGTTTTTAAAGACTGGTTGTAGGACAGGATGGAAACAATTTATGGTTTTTAAATTTGAAGAACTCTATGAAAAAATATCTTTTAAGAAAATGGAAAACTGTAATTTCCAGTTCGAGAGAAATAAAAACTTAAAAAAAAAAATTGAAAATTTAAACATTATTCTTAAAAAAATTATACTTGAAAACTAAATATTCAAGAGAATTTCATCTACAAAAATCTAAGAACCAACTTCTAAGTTCAAAATAAGAACACTAAAAATAACAATGTCGAGTAGAGAACAAATTAAATTGAAATTCCAAAGAACAAATATTTGAGCACCTTCATTATAAAAAAATAACTTATTTCGTCCAATTACCTTTTATCTTCAGCAAATTAAAAACCAGACAGATCATATTTCTTCTGAAATCCTATAAAAATGGATGATAATTACGAGTAAATTGCCTTCTTAAAGAAAAGAAATAATAAAAGATGGATGAGAAAACAACGCACTTTGTGTTCTTCGTTCAAATAGAAAAAGATAATCCTAATCTCCTTTTTTCTTTCACAATAAATTGTACTGTGTGTCCTCGAGCAAATGGAGGACTTTTTGTATCCAATGTTTGTTTTCATTTCAAAATTAAAAATCGTTCCACAATTCTAAACAAATAATGAGCTCCTTGGAAAACAATTTAAAGAAATAATCATAAAATGAACAGAAAATAAAAATAGTTTAAAAAAGATGATTACAAAAAATTCTCAGCAAAAAATACGAAAAAAAAACTGATTAAAAACTAAAACCACTGTTTTTTGTTGTTCTTCTTTCGCAGAGAAATTGAAAATGCTGGATATAACAAGAGATAAACCAATAAAAGTAGCAGTTAAAGTTGCAGTACCAGTTAAAGACCACCCGAAGGTAAGTGCAAGAAAACGACGGACCAAGGATAAACTTTAAATCCTTTCCTCTCTTGCAGTTTAATTTTGTTGGAAAACTTCTGGGTCCCAAGGGGAATTCAATGAAACGACTTCAAGAGGACACCATGTGCAAAATGGCTGTATTAGGTCGAGGGTCAATGCGAGACCGTAAAAAAGAGGAGGAATTACGTGCTAGCGGTGAGGCCAAGTATGCTCATCTGTTCGAGGATCTTCATGTAGAAATTTCGACATTCGCCGCACCAGCTGAAGCTCACGCCCGCATTGCTTATGCACTGGCTGAAGTTCGAAGGTTCTTAGTTCCCGTAAGTATTTATCCTTTATTCTTATTCATTCATCCGTTGCGACAGGCAGGACATTTCTCTTTTCCCTCTTATTGAAAGGGTTTGCGATTTGGGAATTAGCTGCTTTGCTTCTTGGGAAATAAAGAAACTTTTTATTGAATTGATTCTCAAATATGTGACCGAAATGGAATGAAATTTATTGAAAAAGTTGAAAGACATCCTTTTTTTTCCTTTTCACATCTACCTTTCTTTTGAATATATTTTTCATAGATAACTGTATTATTTGGCAAATATACAAAGAGGTTCTGAAGATGCTTCGTAAACAATTGGATATTTATTTTTATTTGGGTTTTGGTTTCTTGAGAAAGTATAATATTGTTAACAAATTTTCCTTTGGTTTTTCCTTTATCCCTTTGGGTTTTATTTAAAAGGTCAATATTTTTAGTATATTTCGTTAGCTGGTTATAATTAGGAAAGTAATTGGTGTTTGGTTTGATTCGTCTTGTTTGAGGAATACCAGAATTGAAATACTTCCAGTGATGGGCTCTTATGGATGAAACTATATCTAAATGGTTTGGACTCATTTCCTTGTTGATTATCCTTGATTTTCCTGCTGCTCTTTGAAGAAATTTCTTAAGCGAGAGGTTTGTGGCCTGGACTTAAGAGTTTAGGCATGGGAACTTTATAATGACAGGTGCTCCTGTTTGACGATGACAAGAGTTCTTAGTGTATTAAGGAAGTGAGCGAGGTATCACCTGGTGGAATCAGAAACCTTTGGTGTCTAACCTAGCGTACCAAAGTGCATGGTGGACATTGAAGTCTCTCATGATAAAGTTGTAGTTTTTCTCTAGATTTAGGTTTTTCTGAAGACTCGGGTGGAATGTAGCTTGTTGTTCGATTAGCGAATTAAAAACGCTAATCTTCCGCCAAGTCCTCCCCATTTTCGATGTAACCTGAAGAGAGTATTTATTTTACTACGCGTTGTATGCTTAAATTCTAGAATTGCCACAATTAAGATGTTGTGTTCCTTGATGAATCTCAAGAATTTATTGATGATTTCACTCAGAGCTTGTTTTGCGAAAAACGTGTATATTATGACAGATCTTAAGATCCGGGACTTAGCACCAGAAAATAAAATTGACACTGCGTCCAAGTCATCAATCAAAATTGATATTGTGACATTAAGTCTTAGATAAAACCTCAAAACCATGATATAAAATCAGAATCCTATGTCAAATCTCGAAATTCCAATCCACAAACCTCTCGCTTAAGGACTTTCTGAGCAGCTGGAAAGTTTCAACAGGAAAATCAAGGATTATCAACAAGGAAATGAGTCCAAACATTTCGACAGAAGAAGCAATTATTGCAGATGAAAGATATGAATTCATGAGAACAAATACCTATCGGACCCAAAAATCAAAGTATTTGGATGAAGTTTAATTCATAAGAGCTCGTTCATCCGAAGCCAACCCATCGTTTCTGAAATACAAATTAATAAAACTAAAATTTCTTTTTTTTTGAAAACCATAAGGTTTAAAATACCGATTTTTATTATGGAAATGTCTTAATTTATTAAAATAAAATATTTTGTAGAAGAAAAGTCTGATTAATAACGCATTTTTACAAAACTTATTTTTTTGACCCAAAATTTTTACAGTGGTACTGTTTATAACTTTTTCGAAAAAAATAAGATTTTAAAATATCGTTTTTTATTAATGAAATTTCTTAATTTACTCAAATAACTTATTTTGTAGAAGAAAAGTCTGATTAAAAACGCATTTTTACAAAACTTATTTTTTTGACAGAAAAACTTTACAGTGGTACCCTTTACAACTTTTTCAAAAATATGAAAATTTAAAAAATCGTTTTTTATTATGGAATTTTCTTAATTTACTCAAATAACACATTTTGTAGAAGAAAAGTCTGATTAAAAACGCATTTTTACAAAACTTATTTTTTTGACCCAAAAATGTGACAGTTGTACCCATTACAACTTTTTCGAAAACATGAAAATTTTAAAATACCGATTTTTACTATGGAAATGTCTTAGTTTATTAAAATAAAATATTTTGTAGAAGAAAAGTCTGATTAAAAACGCATTTTTACAAAACTTATTTTTTTGACCCAAAATTTTTACAGTGGTACTGTTTATAACTTTTTCGAAAAAAATAAGATTTTAAAATATCGTTTTTTATTAATGAAATTTCTTAATTTACTCAAATAACTTATTTTGTAGAAGAAAAGTCTGATTAAAAACGCATTTTTACAAAACTTATTTTTTTGACAGAAAATTTTTACAGTGGTACTGTTTATAACTTTTTCGAAAAAAATAAGATTTTAAAATATCGTTTTTTATTAATGAAATTTCTTAATTTACTCAAATAACTTATTTTGTAGAAGAAAAGTCTGATTAAAAACGCATTTTTACAAAACTTATTTTTTTGACAGAAAATTTTTACAGTGGTACTGTTTATAACTTTTTCGAAAAAAATAAGATTTTAAAATATCGTTTTTTATTAATGAAATTTCTTAATTTACTCAAATAACTTATTTTGTAGAAGAAAAGTCTGATTAAAAACGCATTTTTACAAAACTTATTTTTTTGACAGAAAATTTTTACAGTGGTACTGTTTATAACTTTTTCGAAAAAAATAAGATTTTAAAATATCGTTTTTTATTAATGAAATTTCTTAATTTACTCAAATAACTTATTTTGTAGAAGAAAAGTCTGATTAAAAACGCATTTTTACAAAACTTATTTTTTTGACAGAAAAACTTTACAGTGGTACCCTTTACAACTTTTTCAAAAATATGAAAATTTAAAAAATCGTTTTTTATTATGGAATTTTCTTAATTTACTCAAATAACACATTTTGTAGAAGAAAAGTCTGATTAAAAACGCATTTTTACAAAACTTATTTTTTTGACTCAAAAATATTTTACAGTGGTACCCTTTATAACTTTTTCGAAAAAAGTACAATTTTAAAATATCGTGTTTTGTTATGGAAATTTCTTAATTTACTCAAATAAAACATTTTGTAGAAGAAGACAAAATTTGACAGCGGTACCCCTTACAACTTTTTAAAAAATATTTGTAGAAGAAAAGTCTAATTAAAAAAGCAATTTCACGAAACTTATTTTTGTCACCCAAAAATTTGAAAATCGACTTTGTTATGCATGCAACCAAACATTTGTTCTGAAATTCTGGAAATGCTACTTTTCAGAATTTCTTGATTTTGCTTGTTGGAAAACTTTTTATGTTTCCTCTGGATATTCCAATAGCTGCAATATTTTTAGTGATGTTTGTTGTGATGATGTTTGGGGGTTTTGGTAACAATAGACATAACTAGATCTGGTCTGGTTCGGTGGTTTACAGTTCTGAGAAAGGATTTCATGTTGTATCGATCTTTTACCATCACATATGAGAAATCCTTCTTTATTTATAATGATTTCAAATGAAAATTTCCTGCTACTCTTTGAAGCAGCTTCCGTTTGTGGCCTGGACTTTTGAGATCAGAGGACAGCTTTGCTTTGATGAACTTCTTCTACATCTTATAAAGCGGTTGGTCCAGATAAAGTCGCGCCAATTATTATAAACACATTGTGCCAAAAGCGACAGAATATCTAACAGACCTGCTATACCTCTGCTGAAGACTCTGATCACCTAAAATATCTGGAAAGGGGGGCGAATAATCCCCCTACTCAAACCATGTAAGCTTAATGTAATAAGCAAGTAAACTCATTTAGGCCAATCTGCTTATTTTCTTTGATCGCCGTGTTAACGGAAAAACTCATCCTTACCTTTCCTATAGTCACCTAATTCTATGGATCACCAACTACATCAGACCTATTTCGATTTTTGAGGAACCATGTCTAACTACAGAAAGGAAAAACAAGGAGTCAGCCAAGGTGAATTGCTCTCATCAGTATTGTTCAACATGTATCTCCCCATAACGTTTCACCTCCTCCTACTTAAAGAAGAGAGCTTGATACTTTCTATCGGGAATATACCCCATNATTTCGATTTTTGAGGAACCATGTCTAACTACAGAAAGGAAAAAGGAAAGGAGTCAGCCAAGGTGAATTGCTCTCATCAGTATTGTTCAACATGTATCTCCCCATAACGTTTCACCTCCTCCTACTTAAAGAAGAGAGCTTGATACTTTCTATCGGGAATATACCCCATAAGTGACCTTGTTACAACAATTACACGTATGAGATACACACCTTGACTAGAAGTCTTTTCTTTTTGATAACCTTATTGGTCTCGTGGGTAATCTGGACCATAGACGTGGACGGACCATTGGATAATGTTTCTTCTTATAAGACGAATGCCAATTTTGCATCTATCAACTAGCATCTACTTATAATTATTCCGTTGACTAGTCATGGGTTGGGTTCGGATGAACGAGCTTTTATGAAGTAAACTTTATTCAAAGGCCAGAAGAAGAAACCAAGAGCACGATAGCTTCTAGAGAAATCTGGGAATGTCAAAGTTCTTACTCCTCTCGAAGCAAGTAAGAGATTGAGGTCGACTAAAACTGATTCACCTACATAATTGTATGTTGTGGAATCTATTGGGAATAAAACAAAGAAATACAAAACTTCTGTAATGAAGGAAGTTTCCTATAATGCTTCCAAGACGTTAATCAGTGATGATTGTAATGTCATTATATAAAAATTTACTATTTTTCATAAATTTTTCAAAAAAGTTCATGAAAGGTATCTGATGTTTGCTTTTCTTGACTCGATATCTTCTTAAGAATGTTTCTACATCAAAAAACATTCCAGTTTATCAAACCATCCGAAAACGACCCTTCCGATCGTATATCTGACTGCCAACTGCCAGATAAAAAGAATGCAAAATTTTGAGATAAACTGATATTTTTAATCGACTTTTCCTACGAGATTTGAAGGCAGACATCACAGCATCACTAGAGATCAGATCTGAGGTAGTTTACCTCTAGTCAGATAGTCGATCTGAGGGGTCGTTTTCGGATGGTTTGGGAAAATTAAATGTTTTTTATGTAGAAATGTTCTTTAGTAGCTATCGAGTCAATAAAACCAATATTTTTGGTTATATTGGGAATATAGTGAACTTTTATACGTCAGAACGAAAACTTTAAAGATTTAAATTAACATTTTTCGTCGAATTTTCCTCAAATTTTCGAAAAAGTATCTGATGTTTGATTTTATTGACTCAGAAAAAGTATCTGAAAAAAATATTGTTTTTATTTTTTTTGTGGAAAATGACCATCCAGATCCTATCTGGCAGTTTTTCATGGTTAACTAAAATTTAAAGTTTTTTTTGTAGATAATATAGTCTAAACTATCTAGAGAGTCAAGAAAACCAACCACCAGATACTTTTCATGAACATTTTTGAAAAGTTGATTAAAAATAGTACATTTTTTTCCTCAGAACGAAAAATTTTGAGATTTAAATCGATATTTTTCATCGACTTGAGTGAGTCTGAAAACGTTTATGTAAAAAAATATATTTTTTACTTTAATTTGAAATTGAATGCAGTACTCCAATGCTTTGCAATGTAATTGTGATTGGACCAAAGAGCTGTCCTTTGGTTTTTAATTTATACAAACGGTTCTTGAGGAAGTCTTCGTTTATTTACACTGAGCCAAAAGTAGAAGCAATTCATCTTTTGCTTAGGAATTATTTTGTAGGTAACAAAGTCAGGACTTATGAAGAAGGTTGTGAACTAAATATAGCTGAGGAGGATAATACTTTACATCCTATAGTGCATGGGTGGAGATGTATTTGCTAAAAATCACCCGATCCTGATGGCATTTATCTGGAATTGCTCCAAGAAAGAATTGCCATTGTGAAAACTTGCGTTGCTTTGGACTAAGGTGAGAGTAGCCTTCATTTTCAAAGGATGACTTTTTTAGGATGATATTATTTATGATAAAGGCTCTGGAAAGAATTTGATTCGCGAGTTATCACTGAAGAGTTATCCTCTTTATGATGAACAATATGCCCATCAGCGAGGTAAGTCCTGTGAAATTGCACTCCAAAATCTGGTAGGTCCGATTGAAAGAATATGGATTGGCGATTGGATTATATTGATTGAACTGAATGGGAGATGTTTCATTTGATGGTAGCACATTAATTAAATCCATACTAGAAAGTAGATTATTGTATGTTGATGTGGACTGTGGTCGGTTCTATTTTCATTGCTTTGGAACTTGTTGATTGTTGGAGAGCAATTAATAATTTCAACGTCTACTGCTGATGATGTAGCCGGGCTGGTTACGGGATTATCCCTTGAAAAGTTATTTCTCAAAGCTCGAAATGATTTAAACGTTATGGACGGTGTGTGTACTGAGAATGCACTAATCCTCTAAAAATTAGTATTGTTCTTTTTACTAGGACAAATTATTGTCGAGGTTGACAACCATAACGCTCCAATTATCAGATTAAGTTAATATCTGTAAGTAATTTATTCAGACTTCTATGGATATATAATTTTACTAACATGTTTCTAAGTTCAGGAGTTCCTTCAAATATTTATTAAAGCTTTTTCCTTTTTCAGGCGCTCTTTAAAACGATGTCCTATTTTGGATGAAATTTTTTAACAGCTTTATACAAAAAAAAACTATAATCAAAATACAAACTAATAATAATCAACCGTAAACCCCCTATCTAATTTACACAATCAACTTCATGGTCAAATAAGAAATCATGTTTCCATGAAATGTCAAACAACAACTAAATGCAAATCCCTCCGACTGATTTAAATTAGTCTGTCCGTCCGTTCGACATAATTTACACACGCACAAAGCCTATGTTACTGGCAAAATAATTAGGTATGCCAAATATTATTCAAATCTAATTAAAATGTCGAATTCTAAATTGGAATAGTTTGCATTATTTTGATACTATCTCTATCGTATTCCATAGTCCATAATTTCAGATAAGCTATTGTGTTTAGCAAAACAGAACAGATTCTACATCACAATTAATCCCCATTATAAAGTAACTAACAGATACAACGACTAGAAAATGTGATGTTGGTTTTTGCCAACAAATAAAAACGATGAAAGTTTATACATGGGAAATTTTGTTTTCTTTATTCTAACTTGTTCCAACATAAGCAAAACATTATGGCTGTTAGAAGCAACCGAAGCAACCCAACCCGTTCATGGCCAGTGGTTTTGAGTTGAGTTGTCTTGTGTAAAGTAGTCGTTTCCCATCACAACAATCCCAGAATTGATAATGTACACAATAACATATGCTCTTGGGTTGTTTGTATTCCACATCGTAGATCCTGATTCATCCTTCATCTCCTTCTCCTCATTCCCATCCTACCAACCCTTGGAACAGATACTATTGTGTTATGAACGGTATGTAGTATGGCATACTATCCATCTTCAATCCTCAGGGATCAAACAAAAAAGAAATAGAAAACATACTCTTTATAAATTGTTTCTGTCAAGTTTTTTCTCTATCTTCTTTTTTGCTTTCGTTCTCCTTTTAATACTCATGTTGAACTACCAAAGTTCCCAAGATGGCGACTAATATCTCACAAAGCACTGTCTGGTTACAATTTCTTATGAATTTTAAGTTCTAGGCTTTCACGTGTCATCATCATCACAGGTGATTTGAGAATTTTGACAATGAACACTCTTGGTGTTTCTTCTTATATTTTTAGCTAAGCTGCTTTTATATCTTTAATAGATCCCCATTCTGTCTACTTCTTAAATTCAAGATCCGAACAAATATTATACACATTCCTAACTTATTACATTCTTTTGCACATTCTTTCTGCAATATCAATTTCGATAATCATAAGCAGACACAATAATTTTTATACACATATTATCTGCATAAAATAAGTGTAATATATGTTTAATTTGTGTTAATACATTTATTACACAGATAAAATATATACATATAATCCTAAACAATATTCTTCTTGATTTATATATAGTATTTAATGTAAAACAAAATATTCAAAAACTTAAAATAAAATACTTTAAAAATAAATAGAAAAAATATTAAATACAAATAACAAAAACAAGTAAAAATATAAAAAAAACTTTTATTTAAAAAGAAAACAACGAAGAATTAAACAAATACCAACATTAAAAAAGAACCAAAAATTAAAAGACAAATAAATACTATAAAAACAAAAAAACCAAAGCAAAAACATAAAAAAGTTGAAATCTAAAAAACAAAATTTAAATAAAAAATAACTAAACAAACAAAATTAATAATAATTTCTACAAAAAAAATAAAATCAAAAATAGTAAAAATATAATACAAAATAATTAAAAAAATTATAACAAAATAAAATTAATATAAAATAAAAAAACATAAAAAATTAAGAGTTAAGTACTAACATTTAACGAAAAAACATAAATCATTAACTAAAGCAAAAAACCATAAAATTATAAATTTTTTAAAACAAGAAATATATGGAGAAACTTTTAAAAATAAATGCAGTACACTTTATTTTCCTGGAACAATTATTGTTCTTAATTTATTTTATTTTCTATTGATTTTTATAATTTTATGGTATTTGTTTTAATTTATTTTTCATTTTAGAATATCTTTGCCCTCATCTTTTATTAGTTTTTTTTTTTTTTAACGTTAGTTAATATTTGTTTGTGAAGTTCTATAAAAATGTTGTTTGATTTGTTTCACGAAATTTGTTATACTATACTGTATTATCGTTAAAAGGTTTTATTTAAGAAAGAAGAATAAAAGTTCTTTCTTTTAAGAAAAAAACATACGTATACAACCCATAGACATTTAAAAATGTATTCTGAGAACATTTCCAAACTCCTCTTTAGACTTCACAAACACATTCTTTTTAATTATATTATAGAATTCAATTAATCCCAATTTTTTATGGACAAAAATATAAAGTTAAATAATATCTGAACTGGTTCTTATTCCAGAAATCGATACAGTTTATAAGTTTTTTCATATAAAAATGTGTTATAAATTCTAGAAATCGATTCTGAATATATATTGTATAAAAAACACTTTTAACCATGGGACCTATCTTGGAATCTCGGAGCATATTCCAGAAAACATTTCTGAGCACATTTCCAGAATCCTCCAAAAACACCCTTTCATTTCAAATGTCCGTCCAAGGGCCAAAGAACCTTTCCTGTAATTTTGTTGAAATTCTTAATGTGTGTAACTTGTATGATAGAAGATTGCTCGATATTTTGACAAATGTTGGTAACTTTATCGTCTCAAAACAATTTTTGAATCAAGATGGAATCTTTCAGCTTTAAGACAGTTAATTCTGACTTCTTTAGTACCAATAATAATAAAATAATACAATCGTTACAATATATAGATAATTATATAGTTGCTTTGAAGTCTATAAAAAATAGTAATTCTATAAATGTATAGACTTCAATTCTTCAATTACAATTTTATATGTATAATATAATTTTTTTCCAGTCAATGGTTAAAATTCAAGTCTATAATAGTCAAGACTATTCAAGTAAGATTTCTCCAACGCATCTATTGAGACGTTCCCATATACTGACATGTTCTGTGCCCCAGGATTATTATAATACTCTTTATTTCAGCTACAGTTATAGACAACAGCCTACTTACATTAATAACTTTCTTAATAAATTATTCTTAATTATATTCTATGATAAATATAATAATATCTGAGTAATATCTGTTAAATAAAATTATTTGTAGGCTCAAAGGAACAGTTAACGATAATATATTTAAGATTTGTGGTGAATATACATTTTAAAAGTTAAAACTTTTCAAAGCAAAAATTACACTAAACTCTTGTTTCTAAAGTGGACATTCTTAAAAGATTCAATGTGTCTTCATAAGGAGGTAGATGAATAGCGTTTTTCCAACTTCTGACGAATTAAAGATGTGAACAATGAACGATATACCTATTATTATTATTGTACGCTTTTCCAAAACGAAAGATCATACCCATCTTTATTTTACATGATGATATTAGTTGGTAAAAATTAAGATTAAAACTAAGTTTTCGACCCATTAGAACTTCAAGATCATAAAATTGCATAATTCGTTGTAGAATTTGAGATTTTAGGTAGTAGTTATGAACGATGCTTCTTTTCTTTCTGTGAAGAGACGTGATTTGACATTTAGACAGATTCATATACATCAAATTACGGTCACGCCATTCATATAATTTATCTAAAAATTTTTGTAGAAAATTCGTGTCATTTTGGCAGGATATAGTTCTATAATTTTAACAATCATATGCATACATTAGAATTTCGGAACTTTGTATACAGTAATACAGGTCTTTAATGTAAAGCAAAAACAATAGTGGTACCAAATGGCTACCTTGAGGAACATTGGTAAATTTTTACATACTCAAATATTTTTGACAAATAAGATTCCACCCATTTTAATTTTAATTAATTTAAATATTTTGTTCAAATCTGCATTTCATCTAGCAAAATACTCTTTACACAAAGAAGACAAATGTGTCGCCTAGTATATTTTTGCCAGTATAGCCTCGAAACTTTGCATATACCGCATGACTTAAATACGTTCTTATTTTGAATTGAAACAACCGATCTACGTTTTAAGAGCAACTGTATTTATTGTCCTTGAATGAGTGTTGTATAGGCGGACGAATACCTGTGTTCTTTAAAAAAAGGTTTCCATATCCAGAACTTTTATATCTTTAAACCCACATTTCAAAACGTTTACTGACGGACAAAGCCTTTACATAATTGTATTTAATTAAGAAAAAAAACCCAAAACTCATTGCACATAAATCAATTTTTAACTGTCTGATAATGTCAGAAACTGCACAAATAAAGTATAAAAAACAAACAATTGCATTAGAACCATAAGAAAGCATTTCATGATCATCACTTTGAATTTGGTTAGAGAATATTTCTTCCTTTTACTATAGAAACCGAAAAGTATAGCAATTCATGGTTAGCAAGAATATTTTGCAGCTTGATGGTGAAAGAAGAGAGCTTTCAAATTGCCTCCAACAGTTGAATGTTTCCCACAAATTTGCATAAAATTTGGTTTCTGCTTAATGGAAATTTCCATTCTCCTTTTATGTTTACACTCGATGTAATGGACTTTCGTAACGAAACAAAACAATCGTCGTAATTGAATTATGCTTTAGCTTACAGTCATTAAACATAACTAAAATATCGACATTGCGTATACAAAGTAAAGTATTCAGATTCATGGTCTGTGTTGGATGACTTGGAATATTCAAATATGAAAGCCAATTAATTGGAGTCAACAGAGCGTTTTTTTCCAGAAAAAATCTCCGACAATTAAGGAGAATATTTCCATTTGAATTATTTAACAACATTTGTTGTCTGTCTGTCTTTCGTTCTTCTTCCTAAAATGTTATTGCTCGTTAGATATTTTTGTAATTGGAATTCTTTAAGGAGGAATTCACTTCTCTTTTGAGATGATTTTTACTTGACTTTCTTTAGACAACATTTTATTCTTATTAAATATTTTCGGACACTGCGATGATTGATGGTATTTTATTTTTAGTTCTGCGGAGTCATACTTTTTTAAATTTTGTTGAGTTTAATTGAAAATCAAGGCTATTTTATTTTCCTTTAGCTAATTTGTTTCAGAATTCTTTTAACGTAACGATTTTTGTAAAAGGTTGAGAGATGTTTAAATTTCGACATGAGAATTTTTAGTTTGAAAGACTATTTAATATTAAAAAATGGTTCTTAAGTCAGTTAAGATTCTTTTCAAAACAAAACTATGATTTAAGTTAGAATTTTTTTTAAATCAGACCTCTTCAAAAAAAGTTGTTTTTTTTACGAAGTTTTCTTAATTTATTCAAGTCAATACTATTTTAGAAGAAAATTTGTATAAAAAGACCATTTTGATTTTGTTTGTAATTCACAACATCTTTTCAAAACAAAACTATGATTTAAGTTAGATTTTTTTAAAATCAGACCTCTTCAAAAAAGTGGCTTTTTTTCGAAGTTTTCTTAATTTATTCAAGTCAATACTATTTTAGAAGAAAATTTGTATAAAAAGACAATTTTGAAGAACATGAATTTTCGTTAAAAAAATTACCTTTTGTATTTTTTACAAAATTTTCTTTTTTTAAATATAATGTTTTTGTTTTGTTTGTAGCATTTTTTTAATTTATTCAATAACGAGGATTTCTTATTTTTAGAAACAAAATTTTATTAAAAAGACAATTCGAAGAACTTAAATTTGGCAAGAAAAATAACAAAGGGGTACCGCTTTGCATTTTTCATTAAAAAATTAAGATACAAAATTTAGATTTTTTGTAATCAATTAAAAGACTTTCTGGAAGAAAAGTTTCTTTGAAAAGGTAATTTCAAGAAGTTAATTTTTGGGCTCACAAAATAACAAAAGGGTTACCCTTGAAATTAAAAAAAAAAAAGGTTGGCCTTTTTTTAATGAAATGTTCTTAATATTAAAAGTTTGTCTAAAAGAAAAGTTTTATTAAAAAGACAATTTGAAAAGTAGAATTTTGAGCAAACAAAATCACAAAGGGGTACTCCTTACCATCTTTTCTAATAAATGTTAAAGAACAATTTGCATTTTTTTTAATAAATATTTATTACGTTTCGTAAAAATGGTAATTAGAAGAAGTTCCTTTTTCGGCTCAAAAAAACCCAAAGTTTTTTTTACAGCATTTTTCACGTTAAATTAAAAAATTGCGTTTTTCTTCTTTTTTTTCGAAAATTTACGAATAAATATTAATTTTTTTCTCTCAAAAAGAAACATTTTGAGATTTAAATTGACATTTTTCATCAACTTTTCTTCATATTTTCGAAAAAGTATCTATTGTTTGGTTTTATT
>JXPG01010097.1:302-20693 GCA_001015175.1 Megaselia abdita
TGTATTTTTGACTCAAAAATTTGATTTTTTTTCAAAATTAGGAAAATTTTAAAATATTGAACTTCTTAAAAGGAAATGTCTTAATTTACTTAAATAAAACACTTTGTAGAAGAAAATTTTGTTTTAAAAGTCAATTTCACATTTTTTTTTTATTTTTGACTCAAACATTTGAGAGTGGTAAGGAAATGTTTTAATTTACTTAAATAAAACACTTTGTGGAAGAAAAGTTTGATTTTTTTAATCAATTCAATTTCACAAAAAAAAATTTCATAAAAATATTTTTTTTTAAATATTGGATTTTTTACAAAATGTCTTAATACACTCAAATAAAACACTTTGTAGAATAAAAGTCTAATTAAAAAATCAACTATTGTCGACTAATCAAAATTCTGTTGATGGCAGTTTGCGCAGTAGTCAACCATATCCAATCCAATCTTCGTTACAAAAGGTCTTCGGAAGACAGACGAACAAAGCAAATACATAGTGCTATTTAAA
Organism: Megaselia abdita; assembly: GCA_001015175.1. Lineage (NCBI taxonomy): Eukaryota > Metazoa > Arthropoda > Insecta > Diptera > Phoridae > Megaselia > Megaselia abdita. Next base: position 798 of record JXPG01010097.1, read on the forward strand.
AAAAGAACCATAAAAACGTATTTAAATAAAACAAAATATTTCTTAAAGGCAACAAAGTTTCCATAAAGGCTTAATTTATTTCTTGTTCATAATTGTAGTTGTAATTATAATTATAATTTAAAATATACAAAAATGTATGTTCAGAGAGAGAGCATAATGTCGAAAAGTTTTATTTCATGTTTGTAGGTAAATTTCATTTGTGCACAAAAAAATATTCTTAAAACCTATATTGTCCCTTCTTTCCTCTTTCATTGTGGTAGACTCTTAATGGCGTATAACTACCGTTGCTCTGGCCGTTGGTTTGTGGCTGTCCATGTCCATTCAGTCCACTCGATGAGGAAGCACCTCCGTTGGACGTTTGTGTTCCATTGACTGTGGTTGGTGGGTGGGATTGTGGTTTAGCGGTGAATCTCGGCGCCAAAATCAAATTGTACACAATGAAGTACACGATTGCAATAACGCAAGCAACAATCGCTAAAATCTCGTACACATCACGATGTGTAGTTTCTGGATGTTTTGCATCCGTTGATAATCCAATTAGTGCACCGAAACCTTTTCCCAAACAAAAGAATGCTATGACAGCGATGGCTTGTCCAGTTGCTGTAAATTTACGTGGGATAATATGCCTCATATACAAAATAATTGTGATCCATATCAAACCAATAACAAGTGGTTCAATTACCTCCATAACAACAGTCAACCAATTAATTTGTTCTTGATCGCCAGCTAATGCAGTGAAACGAATAATATAAATTGCGAAACCACCGATGAGGATATTCGAATGACCACAGTACTCTATAAATTTATCAACGTTGAAGAACAGAGCACATATTAGAACAAGAGCTGTAAATGTCACGGCATAACTATCGGTGAACGTCCATTTCAAGTAGTTATGAACGGAGCCCCAGAATGTTCCCAATATAATAGCAATCAATGTCAATGCAAACATTTCAGGTGCATACTTTCGAATCGCTGACATTGGATACACCAGCATCCCAGTTTTGGTATGCCACCACCATTCTGGAGGACTAATTGGCATACTGGTCGAAATCAATAGTACAATGGCTGCCAATAAAAAGCAAACAATCACCAATATCAATGCAATTAAAGCGGCAGTTTGCTGAGTGTCGACGTTATCGGAAAAGTAAAGGACATCTAATGGAGAGAACAATAAAACGTAACCAATGGCCCCCCAAATGTACTGGCGGCACACTTCACCACGGCCTTCAGATGTCTCACGTACAGCGACGACAATTGCTGTGTTAAGGAGAGTCAATGCTGCTAATGGGAAAATGTCACCAATTGCACGAATCGTAAAATAACCATTTAGAGTTGTGTCCAAATCGCCAACAATCTGAAACGGAAGGAAGGAAAATTAAAAATGAAATTCTGCTTTTCTTCTTCTTGGCCTGGCTGTTATTTGCTTGGAATAAATTGTATAAAAGGACCTTGTGCGAGGGTGCGACGTTAGGATGTTGTCGCTTGGAAAGGATGCAATGCACAGTGGTTAGGAGATTGGTGTTTTTATTTATTGTATTAAATTTTCTTTTAGATAGAATATAACTTGTTATTTATAATTATAGTATTTTCTGAAGACACAAGGACTAACAAATTAATGATTATTTTTAAAATTATAATTTGTAGCACAATATGATCTCTTGAGATGTGATGCATTTTTAAGAGAGAATTTTCTTACTTAATCATCTCAAAAGCCATAGAATTTTACCTCTACAAAATCCAGAAAACAAGGAATTCCTACTGTGAAACACGAAATAAGGAAAACCTGCTACTAATTCATAAAGAAGTGTGAGTGCGAAGCAGAAAGAGAATGTCCTTAAGTTTTTAATTAAAGGGGAATTCTATTTTATTATTCGTTTTCTAGTTTAATGCTTAGAACAAGAAGGAGTAAAGGCGAATTGTTAGTCTGGAGAAAATGTCTTCAAAAGCTTTCTTTCTTTATTTTTAAATTAAAAGCTTATTTTTATTTCTATTCTAATAAATGTTTTGAAACTAGTTAACTAATTGCTTTACTCCTCCTGGTTGAAGCAAATTATATAAAGGTTTTGTTAACAACGTTATTCAACGTCAAGTTGAACTCAATCAAAGATAAACGGATTACAGAGGAGTTCTTCTGATGTTTTCATTAAGTAAGAAAGGTAAATTTGATGTTGCTTTGATATTTCAATTTGAACGGCAAGAAATTTAATTTTAGATATCTTTTAACTTCTAGTGTTCCTAGACTGTAGACTACGCTGCATCAGGATTTTCCATGTAAATGCTTATGTGGAGTTCTTTCTTAGTTCAAAGGGTGTTAAAACAAGATGTTTTGTTCTTTTGTATGTCTTTGAAATGACAAACAAAGAACCTTTAAGAGTATGTAAAAATCTAGTCAAGAGGGAAGAGTGAATTACTCTTAAATTTTTATAAAAGGTTTTCATTTGTTTTTTTTTTTCTTTTAAAGGTGATAAACTCATCAACACTTATTATACAGGGAAACGTTTTTTTCAAGTAAAATTAATTTATCTGTTACCAAAAGCGAGTAATTCACGTGAAAAGTTCCCCTGTATTACTTAGAAATGTATTATTAATTAGAAAATGAAAAACAAACATTCTCGCATTGATCGGTGTCTAATTTTGATACGAAAACAGTGAAAATGATAACAGACGCTGATAAGAAAGTATCGTTATTTAAACGGATTTTTTAATCAAAATTTAGATATACAAAAAACTCAATTAATACTCTCAAACTTTTTTGTGGAATTTTTTTTAAATACTAAACCTGCGATTTTTTGTAGAATTTGGTTTTAAATACTAAACTTGTTATTTTTGTGTAGAATATTTTTTTTTTAAGATACTAAACCCGTGATTTTTAGTAGAATGTTTTTTTTTAATACTAAACCCGCGATTTTTTGTTGATTTTTTTTTTTTTTTCCAAGCCCGAGAGTGTTTTATTTAAGATACCAAACTCTCAATTTTTTTCTTTTGTAAGGATTGTTTTTTTTTTTTGTAAAGATCAGGGTGATCAAAATGTAGTGTAAACAAAATATTGAATATTGTAAAGTATGTAAAAAAAATGTGAATTATTATAATTAACTTTTATTTTTAAGAAATGAAATAGAAAAATTAAAAAAAGAAATTAAAATAATATTTTTGTATGAGAAAGTTTTCAGATACTTCTTCTGATTCAATAAAACCAAACAATAGATACTTTTTCTAAAGTATGAAGAAAAGTTGACGAAAAATGTCACTTTGAATCTCAACATTGTCACTTTGAATCTCAACATTTTTCGTTCTGAGGAAAAAATATTGACTATTTTTCATGAACTTCTCAAAAATTGTCATGAAAAGTAAATGATGTTTGGTTATCTGAAAACAATTCGATTGAAAAAATATCGTTTTTATTTTTTTGGAGAGTTTTTTTTTGGCAGTTTTGCTCTAGTCATTTACTCGATCTGAGTGGTCGTTTTTGGATGGTTTGGGAAAATTAAATATTTTTTGATGTAGATATAATCTTTAGGAGCTATCGAGTCAAGAAAACCAAACATCAGATACTTTTCATGAACATTTTTGAAAAGTTGATGAAAAATAGTCAATAGTTTTTCCTCAGAACGAAAAATGTTGAGATAAAAATTGACATTTTTCATTCAATTTTCTTTATATTTTCGAAAAACTATCTATTGTTTGGTTTTATTGAATCAGAAAGAGTATCGAAAAACGTCTGGTTACAAAAATTATAGTTTCATTTTTCGTTAAATATTTTTCTTATTTGGTGATAAATTGAATGTAGATCAGTATCGAATATATACCGTTAGGAAAAAATAATTATACTAAAAAAAGATATACTTTATCTAAATTGAAATATCAACAAAATAATTATTAAATAAAAAAAAATAAATAAATATTTAAAAAAAATTGAGATGACTTTATTGTTTCACCTTTTTGCCTAGCAAGGTACTTTTATAGCAAAGGAAACATTTCCCTTTTTGTATATAAACAAAAATTTGTTACACTACACTAAAAAAATGTATGTAACAAAATTACCACCCTGGTAAAGATACTAAACTCGCGATTTTTGGTAGAATGTTTTTTTTAAAAGATATTAAACTCTCGATTTTTTTAAAGTTTTTTGTTTTAAATACTAATTACTCGATTTTTGTTGTTTTAATCTTCCAATTTAGTTTGTAGAGTGTTCTTTTTTTTATAAATACACTAAACTTGCTTTTTTTTGTGGATTGCTTTTTTTTAAACTTGCTATTTTTTGTGGAGTGTTTTTATTGAACTCGATATTTGTTTTAAGATACTAAACTTGCGATTTTTTGTAGAACGTTTTTTAAATACAAAAATCGCTATTTTTTTGTAGAATGTTTTTTTTGTTGGTAATTATACTAAACTTGTGATTTTTTTTCAAATAATAAACTCGCAATTTTAGATTGTTTTGTAGATTGTTTTTTTGTTTTGTTTAAAGATACTAAACGCAATTTTTTGTAGATTGTTTTTGTAATACTAAACTCGGTTTTTTTTTTGTAGAATATATTTTTTAAGAAATTAAACTCACGATTCTTTGTGGAGTGTTTTTTTCTTTCCAATACTAAATTCGTATATTTTTCGTATATTCGAGTATTTTTTTAAATACTTAACTGGCGATTTTATGTAGAGGCTTTTTTTTTTGGTAATACTAAATTCCCAATTTTTTTGTAGATTTTGTGTTTGTTTTTGTAAAGATACTAAACTCACGATTTTTGGTAGTATTTCTTTAAATACTAAATTTGCGATTTTTTCTAATGGTTTTTTTTTAATCTTAATTTTACCATTTTTTGTGAAGTATTTTTTTTAAATACTAAACTTACGATTTTATGTAGAGGCTTTTTTTCTAGGATTTTTTCTATATTTTTTTATTTTAAATACTAATTTCGAGATTTTTTGCAGTGTTTTTTTTTTTTGTGAACAACTACAAAAAGTGTGGTAGAGTAAAATTTCACCTTCTTAAAATTACCACAATAAACATTTGGGAATCGAAGTATTTTGTTTATTAAAACACTTTGTTAATTTTTGAATTCAAAAGTCATATGCATTATATCAAAACCAAAAACTAAAAAAAGAATTTATACTGTTAGAGTTTGAACTGTTTTGAAATGCTAATTCGGGTAGTAAATTTCACTATTTGTAGCCAAGTTTTCTATTTTACGTTGTGCTTTAAATATTCTATTTTTAGCAAATATTTCTGCAAAGAAAAATTTACTATTTTTAGGAAATTTCAACATTTAATAGTAACATTTGCTATTTTGTTCATTGCGATATATTCTAATTTTAGTGAAATTTACCACATCAAATTTTTTAGTGAAATTTACTACACAAAATAATACAAATTGCTTCAGTTAGTGAATTTGACTCTTGCAATAATTGACTACTAATTTTTGCTATTTATTTTTTTTTTTGTGTAGGGTTTTAAATCATCTTTCTTATACAATTTTACAAATTTATCCCATTCTTCAAAATAATCAAACCAAAAGTAATATCAATAGGCACGAAAACATTATTCTGGACAACCTGTATATTCTAACTCAAAAAATAGAGAGAAAATTAAATCACATTTTGCTCTTTCCAAAAATATAAAAAAATTCTTGAAAACAACCCTATTTCACAAACAATCGAAATTTAAACTGTCTAGACTTTAAAGTATATTCCAAAGCAAAAAAACACATACCGTTATACACTGACTATTTTCCAGAACACTTCCTGCGCTGTCATAAGGGTCAATAACTTGGCATATAACCATAGGCTTGCATCTCTCATTCTTAATGGCCTTCATGTATTTAGCTTGCATTTCAGGAACAACACATTGGAATCCATCTAAAGTGGAAAAAGAAAAAAAACCGCAATGATTACACTCCACTAACCATCAGCCACCGACAACGACAGCAACAGCGATGAGATGACAACGAACAACCAACTTACCCAAAGGATAATTACACCACTCAGCACTATGGGTGTCATTCTCGACATTAGTGGCCGCTCTTAAAACAGTGTTCACAGTTATTGATGGAGTATCATCTGTGTATACGTGACACTTCTCAACAAACTCTCCTCCTTCGGAATTCTTGGATTTCATACATAAATGCGGTGGTTCAACGTACACTTTGGTGGGTACTTCTCTTTTATGCTTCCTACTATTCAAAGCATCTACTTCTGAACTAATTTGCTCCCTGTTGTCTTCGGTTGAGGCAGTTGCAGTAATTTCAGCTCTTCGTCTACGAAAACTGGCAGTGGTGTCTTGTGGCCCATCTGAACCATAATCGTAATCTCCAGCAGACTCGGAGCTAATTTCGGTGGTGGGTGCGGGAGATCCTTTCACCCAATAGTTATACAAATCTTCGAATTCGGTGTGGTTTTGACAGGCATATGAGCAGTTTGCCAATTTTACATTACCGGAAACCCCTTTCCAATGACGGCAGGTTGTTTCCTCAGAACAACGTTCTTGAAATATAACAGCTCCTTGGCTGTCACATCCAAAACTGACTAGAGGACGTCTTGCTTCTTTGCGTTGAACATCAGGCACGGTGAATAGGAGTGCATAAATTATAGCGGCTATTAACAAGAAAATAGCTGTTATTACTCGTAAATTTCTTCCAAATGCCGCTGGGTTTTTAGCAGCCAATTTATCGGCCAAAGGACCGGCGATAAGAGGACCCAGAATAGAAACAAACGGTGCGATTATGTTGATTGTACGATATTCACTAAAATTCAATCCCAGCAGTAAAGGTTTCGTCGAATGTAAGACATGCAAAGCAGTTAAACCTGTGGAAAGATTGTTATTTAAATTAATTGCTCTTTGGGAAAAGTTGCTGCTCGTTTGCAGTGTCCTTTGATAGGGTGGGACTTTGTCTTTTTTCTTTTTTTTTGTTCACTACTTTATTATTATTTTTGAAAAGAATTAGGAATTTTTGTACGTTTTAATAATTTTCTTTTAATTTTTAATATTGGTAAAATGTTTTAAATATATTTTAAGAAAAATACTGTGGATTTAATCAGGGAAACGTAACGATAACTATTACCGATAACGCGTTATAACGCTTCCTTTTGTAATAACGATATCCGAGAAATAACATAACTGAATAATTATGAAATTTTAAATTTTTTTTATAATTTCTTATTTGGAATTTTTTTTAAATGTTGAGACTTTAGAATTCTTTATTTAATTTTTAGAACTTTTATGACATAAAATAAATAATTTAACATTACATTCCATTAAATTTATGAATATTTTTAATTATGAAGCTTTTTAAAACATTATTGATATTTTATGTTTCTAAATTTAGCAATTTTATATTATAAACTTTTTAAAAATTTGTTAAAAAACTTAATTATTAATGATTTACTTTCAAACAAAAAAAAAAACATTTAAAAAACATTCCAAAAATAATTTTTAAATTTAATATTTATAAAAAAAATACATATTTTAAAACATTTTAATTTCTTATAATTTAAAAAAATCTATTACTTGATTAATATTGAAAATATCATTTTTAAACATTTTTAGAATTAGATATTTTTGAAAAGAAATATTTAAAATAACATTAAATTACATGAAGAGTTTCTTTAATTTTCATAATTTGTATTTACTATTTCATTAAATATTTTCTAAAATATTAATATATACTTAAATAATTAAATTAAAAACAAAAATTATAACCCCTGTTTTATAATATTGAAATTACAAATTTTAAGATTGCTTTTCAATGTTTTAATAGACTATTGAAATTAACTAATTCAATATAAATTCTCAAAAGATGTGGTTTGCTAAATAACTAATAACCTTTTTGTTATTAAAATTGTTGTATTTAAAAAAAAAAAAATTAAAAGGAACCAATTTTTTTTTTAAATCTCATATCTTGGAAACGTTTTATTATTTTTTGAAAACTGTTCATCCAACTTAATTTTCTAAGGACCTAAAATAATTATTTACGTAGTAAAATTCACTAAGTAGCAAATTAGTTTTAAAATGTACTATTACTATTATTTTGTAGAAAGATTTTCTATAAATATACAAATTTACTATTAAAATTATTGCAAAAATTACTTCAATTTTACTACTATTTTTGTAAGTAAGATTTTCTACTAAAAGTAAAAATTACTACTCGTGGATAGGGAAATTCACTACTAAGTAATAACAATATTAGCAAAAAAATTTAATCAATATAAATTTCTATTAATAGTAAAAATTACTACTCTTGTGATAATCAAATTTACTAATAAGTAGTCAAAATATTATCAAAATATTTGATTAGATTAATTTCTATTATTAAACATTACTACTTAATCTCTAAATTGTAATAAAATATTAATAATGACTTCATTTAGTAAACATTTCTACTAACAGTAAAATTTTCTAATCGAGAATTTTTCTTCTGTGCAAAATTTTCGTTTTCATTCAGTCATGAGTACAATCCAGATACAAATATATTTTTTTATATATTACTTTCGCCTATTTTTTGAACAACTGAGTTTTCAAAAAAGTTTTTGGTTTCATACAGAATTCCAGGAAATTAACAAAGTCCTTACATTTCAAGACTCAAAAAGCTCCTCGGATGCTCATGTTCCTAGGAATTGGGTTAATAATCTTATATAGATTCTCCTCCACACTATTAATTCCTATAAAAAATATCAGTATAAAACTAAAATTAAGGGAAGATATTCTATCATCAATGAGATAAATAAGTAAGAAAATGCTCTCTTCAAAATACATCACATCTTATAAATCATATTTTGTCGATGAAAGACGAATAATAGTTTGAATACGTTTTAAATTTTGAGGATTTTCAAATTGATGATATTCTCAAAATGAAACAAATTATATAATTTACTCTTCACGTAAATTATGTCAAGTAAATGTAATTTAGATACTCTTGACATACCTGGTTTCTATCAATACATTTAATTATTAATGTGGATTAAAAAAGTGTATTTAAATTTTTAATTAAATTGGAAAGATGAAATTATTTGAGAACTCTATAATTATAATGTTTATGTGAAAAATTAGGCATAGAACATTGTTTTAAATATTAAAAGCAATTCTATAATTAATGAGATGATTAAGTAAGAAAATTCTCTCTTAAAAATACATTACAGTCTCATGAGATCATATTGTGTTTGAATTTTTTTTTTATTTTAAGATTTTTTTAATTGATAATATTTTTAAAATTAAGCAAATTATATAATTCAATATTTATTTATTAAAAATGTAGAATAATTATTTTTACACAAATCAACCTTGTTTTAAATAATAAAAACAATTCAATAATAAAAAAAAAAAAATTCAAAAATTATATAAACTTAAAATTGTGTAGTATATAAAAAGTTTTTCTCTCTAAGAACATTAACATATTTTTGTTACATACAATAGATCATAAATCTACATTTTATCACAATTTAAAACAATTTCCACAGAATTAGAAACAAAAGAAAAAAAATATGACGAAAAGTCTCACCCTAATAATCCTTGTTCAAATACCTACCACTAACTATAAAGAATGTTACAACTTTTATGGATATCAAAGATTTATTTATAAACTTTTTTTCGTATTCTTTGGTAGCACCCATCTTTGAAGTGGAGTATGAGTCTGTTCGTCCTTTCACTTAAAAAATATACGGCAGGATTAGTTTTCCAGCAGGTAGGTTGAGTCTTTCTTCTTATTCTCTTCTGGTATTCTTCTTTTTGTTGAAATTGCTTTTAAGTTCCTTCCGTGGTCTATAAATTTATTTACACATCGTTTCAATATTTCATGCTCTGCGAAAAGAAAGGGAGGGGAAATAAATTAATGTCCACCTGCAAAGAGAAAAAGAATGGAAAGTTTTCGTTAGTTTTATGATTTTTCTTTTAATATTTTAATTAAATTAAAGTTTTATTGGTTCCAGATTTTCATTTTCGGAAACTTGAGTTCTCAACAAGGTAATTAGTAAGATTTCGAGGTGCGAATGATAAATTATTTCAACGAAATGGTTCTAATTAAGCTTTCAAGAAATATTTAATTGATAGAGTGAATGTGAACAGTTTTTCGCCAGAAGCATTATATTAACAAACAAAGGCGAAAGAGGTTGAAATTTAATATTCAATTAATTCTTATTAGTAATTGTTTTCAAAATTAAATTTATTGCTATTTGAGAGGTTTTATTGTTGATTTAAGCAGCGATTAATTGATGTTTATTAAATCTTTATAACATTAGCTTGAATACTATTAGTTTTGTTTTAAGTTTTTTTTTCAGTATTGTTTTAAGAAAAATTAAAATGTTTGCTTTTTACTAAAAACTACACATTTTGATAACAGAATATGCTTAAAAAATGTAAATTGTAAACAATTTTGTAATACAAGACTAAAAATCGAGGTGTTAAATATACACGATGGAGGTGTAGATATAGCATTCACCTCTAAACGTCTAATCTTCAAACTGGTCTAATAAAATGCTGAACTTAAATGATGTATTCACATATTCAGTATTCACATTACACTCAAAACATCTAGTCTTAGCAGAAACTCTCTATACATTATATATAAAAAAAAAGACAACACATGGAATACTATTCTTTCTAAAATACTGTTGCTAGAATACCTATGGAATCTATACCCCTACAATGCTATTTGTAGCTCTCTGGAAGATGGTAATATTTTCGGAATTAATTACTTCTTAAAAACCAATTGAATCCTTCATATATTCTTGTAGAAGGTAAACTTAAGTAGTATTCTATGATTTGGTAAGACTTCTTAAAAATGTTCTTAAAATCTTCTTTTAGAAGCTAAATTAAAACATTATTTTAAACTTTTTTTTAAAACCTCTTGAACTTTTTTTAAATCCTACTTTTAATGTACTAGAACCTGAAGGTGAACTAGAAGGTGGCTCGTTGAATAGTTGCAATCAGTAGGAAACTATAAATTTTAGTAGACTAGAAGCTCAAAAAGTAAGGGGTCAATGGGGGACTTTTCGAAAATTCAAACTATGGTAATGTTTCTCATTTAAAAGGGTAAATGTAAATAAATTTTAAAGTAAATGACTACCACTGTTCATTGCTAAAAAGGCTGGCAATTCAGAAAACAATAAGGCCAATATAATTTTACTCGGAACAAAACCATATTTTTATCGCGAAACCAGAATAAACTCGCAGTTTTGAAGAATCAAATGTTTTTCAAAGATCCATGGATTATAATTAACAGGTGAGACAGCAAATTATTCATCCACTGAAGAGTAAATCAAAGAAAAAATCACTTAAATCACTAGTCTAGTTTTTTATAAGATTTATATTTATAAACAAATTTGGGCGAACACATTTTTGAAAGCGTTCTTTCAAAGATATTTTTAGTGTATTAAATCATTATTTTCATAAGGAATACAAGAACTTTGGCAGATATTTGAAAAGTATTCTAGAATGTCTGAACTAGTATTTAAAACTTCTACAATTCTTCTCCAAGCTCTGTTCAAAAGGTTTAGTAAGCCTCTTGGGCGGCTTTCAAAGACCTTCTAGATTTCGTCTTAAATATTTCTTCAGAATACCAAAAAAAGGCGTCATTAAATAACTCTAGGAGACTTCTCCAGGAAACCCTGAAGTAGTTTTCTACAACAATAAAAGAGAAGAAGGATAGAAGAAGTTATCAGACCAAGAATGATTCTAGAGGTATCAAAAACCGAGTTTTGCTTCTGGGGTAGATATGCAAACTTTCAGAATCTGACTGCAACCGAAGCACCCTATTAGTGGTATTTGCTTTGAGAAAACTCTTTGAAGCTTTTTCTTCCTCTGGTAGGGTGTTTCATTTCAGTGGAGGATATCAGACTCAGAAAGTTTTAATATCTATTATTTTTCTATGACTTCACTGTTGTAAGAGAATCATTATTAACCGATCAACGAATCACATAATTTGAGGGTTGGAGTATTATTTTAAAACAAAACCATTCTACCAAAAAAGCAAACCATTTCTGTTTGAATTTTGTGTTACCATCTGTTATTGAAAAGTTATATGCTCTATGATCTGATTGGTCTATTCGTTCATGAGTAAAGTGTCGCTACAGCGGATTCTTCAAAATATATTCATAAAGTTTCATTTAAGAAATAATAAAAAAAAAAAAAACATTTTTTTAGGTAAGTCTTGTTAATTTGAAATTGTATTTTTACTGAAATACATAAATCTTGGAAAGATTTTCTAGACATTTCTGAAAAGATATTGAGTTAAGTACGACGATAAGCTTTCAAGCTGGAAAAACAGGTTTGTAAAAATTATTTGCGTTTTCAAACCCTTCGTTTTTAGAAGTCTTTTCTCACTGATAGTCTAATAGACAAAGTCTGATTGTATTCAGTTAAGTTTAGCTTCACTGAAGCCATTTAATCGAAGCCGAAATCTAATATTTTTGTTAAAAGACTATATTTTAAGCAGACGTGGATGGACTTTTAAGGACATTAGACAAAAACAGAAAAACCCTGAGTGTATGTTCATATATAAATGGAATTTTCTGATGAAGCCGTTTCAAATCCGCTCAGTAGTGTTTTTTCTTGTAAAAAGAAATTCAAACATATAGAGGGCGTTGTAGTGTGATTTCTTTGTCTTTGTCAAAAATTGAGTTCGCTATTTTTCAAATTTCTATCTATAATTTCTATTAATTTAATACTACTTTGGATAAAATCTAGACAGGTTTAAATAACAGTGTTAGAAAGTAATTATGTATAATGTGAAATATTTTTATTTTTTATGCATTTTGACATTTTTTATTCACATAATTAATAATTTTTGTTTTAAATTTATTAACTGTAACAGTTGTTTGAATTTATCAGGATTGGAACGAACACAATCCAAGTCAAAGTATAACTCCAAGAAAAAAATAATGAAAGTAGTTCAAGTAAACCAAAGCCTGTGAACAAAACATCAAAAGACGTTATCTTCAACTTTGAATTCAAATAAAATTAATGAAAAAACAGAGGACACAAAAATTTAATCAAAACTTTAACCTGAAAATCCGATTCGAATATACATTTCGTTCGCTCATTTATTCGTGAACGCGGAATATCTTCTTCCAGCTACTATCTTACTTTATATAGTTTTCCATTTCATTAAAAATAATGAAATAGAACTGGAGAAAGGTAAGAAGGATCCGTTGAAATATAAGTCAAATTATAATCTGATGGGAAATGTCAACGTCCGTTACAGTTTCATCGCATAGCATCTCTGTGAGTGAAAAAAAATTGTTCTTTATTTAGTGAAACTCACAAAAGAAAGAAAAAGTCGACATTCTTTTTCTTATGCAGCAACACTACATATATTAGATGGTAGAAGCACTTTGAGGCACTGAGAGACTTTGTTTTAGGAATTTCATTTTCACTGAGTATTATGATATTTTCAAAGCTCAAATTCCCAAAGTGCATTATCACAAGGACGTAGCACACAAATAGTAAACACGTTAGGTATGATATTTTGTGTTTGAAAAGGTATTCTTGAAGATGCACAAAACAAAACTCTGACAGAAGAAGTTGACGGTGATGTCTGTGTAATTGAAATGGAAAAGATTTGCTGCCATTGGAAGTTACATGATACTAAGTATTTATCTGTTTCCATTCCTTTAATTTAATTGTCTCTTCCAACAATACTATAAGAGGATCTATTTTATTTATCTTTCTCAGAAACTCAATACGATATTAAGCCCTGCAAAGAAGACCAAACTTGCAACCAATTAAAAGTCTAGACGTAGAAATTCTCTCATCATTAGTTGATCCAACTGGGAATAAAGGAAAATGTAATCGGATTTTGCTTATGTACCTTTTATTAGAAGAATGGACAGGATAATGCTATACTCACAAACAATCTAAAAATAAAAGTTCACCATATAACAAGACTCATCATAAAATAGAATAAAGAGCAGAATCCGATCCAAGTCCCAAAAGTATACAATCAAAATGGAGAAATGCTGCTATTATTAACATTTGAAACCAAACAGTAATGATGCAAATAAAGTGAAACAAGGATCCATAAATCATACATAAAAGAAGAAAATTTATGTATAGGAACTCCATACTTTTCGTCCATGTCCTGCAATTTGTTGACATACAAAGACGATTTCCAACAAATTATCCTAAACTTTTCCCATTTTTTCTGACTACCTAAACTTAACAACCATAGAGAGTAAAGGAGAATGGATTCTCTTTACGTATCCTATAGACTAACTATGGTATACATTTTCCCTGAGGCAGTCAGCATATAAAATTTACACTTTAATAAAAAAAATTTGCACCCAAACCAAATAAATTTACTAGCAAAAAAGAAGATGAAACTTTTCGAAACAAAAGCAGTGAGTAAAAAAGAGATGTACACGAGGATGATATGGTAAGGAGATTTTAGAGTAATATGTAGGAAACATTGAATTAGGGTGGTCTTCATTAGAGAAGGTTTTTTTTTTCAAATATTGTTTTGATTTTATTGATTTTAGTTTTTCTTTAAATAAATTGAAACTCAATTAACAGAAAATAAATATAACTACAGCAGTTTACAACACACCTTCAATAGTGTTGATTTAAGTACTTAGCAATTTAGCAATAACACATATAAAGAGATCTGTCAGTCTTCAATCTGTGAGTCAATCAATCAGTCCTCATTCAATAAGTCTTCCATCCACTAACCAAATCATCCATCCACATATCAGTCTTCAATCCATCAGTCTATCAATCCATACATCCGCCAATGTTTCCATTAATGAGTAAGTATCAGCCTTCAACAATCAGTACTTCCATCACCTATCAATCAGTCCATCCATCAGTCTTCATTCAATATCCATTTACCAGCCATCAATCAATCCATCAATTAATCTATTCTGTATCGACTCGTCAGGAAAAAGAGTACTTCATATTGTGATTGTTCAACAGAAACATCAGCTAGTCAAATCGAACTATCAGCACCCTCAATCGCAGAGATAAAATCGGTAACATCGAAGATCCTGTCGTTCATTCTATGTGAGCGCATGAAACCACACCTCAATACCATCTTCGGAGATTACCAATGTGGTTGCCGTCCTGGATGCATCATTAGATTATGAGCTATACTCTACAATAATGGAACTGGGCATCCCTAAAAGACTCCCTATAACTTTTTATGGTATGAACTCAGAATTCATTTTTGTAAGCAACTCATCTTCCAAATCCATAAATACAGTATAAGTCTACAAAACACTTATTTCATCGGCTTGGATGAAGTAACAACAGAGGAGCTGGTACTGCGCAGAAGGAGAAGAGCAGTCAAGCTTTGAAGAGCCGAGCGTAGACATTACGAGAATGTCGATCTGAAACAGGTAGGAGCTTTGACAAAAAGGTGTGACACCAGAAAGTTCTGTCAACAGGTGAAAATACAAGGTGATGGTTATACACCACCGACCGACTCGTCAGGAAAGCTATTGCTAAACGACGAAGACATTCTTGCACGCTGGAGAGAGTACTTCTCAGAACTTTTTGGCAATTGTTCAACAGAAACATCAGCGAGTCAAATTTCTGAGGAGGATCCCGAGGAGCTGCCACCGCAATCAATCGAAGAGATAAAAGCGGTTATATCCTAAAACATACAGGTGAGCATTTTGTTCTCAGACTCATTCTACTATGTCAGATGACTCTAAAAGAGACGAAAAGTGCAGTTCAAGTAAACAATGCCTTTAACACCACCAAGGTTTCAGACAGGGATATGCACTTTCCTGTTGACCTGTTTAATATATACCTGTAAATCACCCAAGTAACCAAGTCAAGGACATGACAAGGTTGTCATAGAAAGACTCCAATTTCATTGACTCATGACAGTCTTTTTTTAGTCATGAAAATCCCTAAAATAATTGTATTCCACTGACAGGGCCTTCATAGCAGTATCACATCACGAAAGTGTCATTAAAAGGCTAAAGGTTGTCACGAACTAAGAACTTTTTGACCGTCCTAGGATTGTCATATACTGTCACTTAAATTGAGTGGGAAGGAAGGGGATAATGGGTTTGAGGAGGGCTGGTATTTTATTTACAAGGTGTACATTTGAAGTCACAACCAGACTTCATTAAGAGTCCTCGATATATACATTTTTAACGTTCATTTTATGTCACATTATGACCGCAAGTCTTTTCATGACTCGGCATTGGTATTACTATAGCATCATGTGTGGGTCATGTTTATGTAAAAGTAATGATGTTTGTGACTGTCCTGACAGCTATATAGAAATTAACACGAAACCAGTCTTCCCGAATATTTCAACTTTCATATAAGTAACTCTTCAAAGAAGAAGATCTTAGAAGATCTGAAGACAAGCTACAACCACATAGGTAGACATGCTACATCAATGGCCTCAGAGTGAATATCGAGAAGACCAAATATATGAAATCAAGTAGAAACCAAACAGATCTCTTCAACATCATGATTGGCACTGACAAATTTGAGTCAGTAAAGGATTGAGTATTGCCTCTTCAGTTAATACCGAAAACGACTCAAGAGATAGAAATGAGAATCATGCTTGTTAACGGAATAGTGCGTGTTAAGATCTAAATTCATCCGGAGAAACCTAAACATCTACAGGACGTCCTCATTATACCTGTTCTGCTTCTGAGCCGTGGACATTAGCAGCATCAGACAAAAATCTTCTGAAGGTATTTGAAAGGAAGGTGCTTTGGTTTTATGTTTGCAAAAAATGACGCATACGATCTTTGTGCTATATGCAGACTCAACAACTTCAGCAGCTTTGACATATATGGTGCATTTCCGATGAAGCCCGGATGATTACCTTGAAGAAAAACCTACATTAAAATGAATCACAAACTGGAACGCTGAAGATGGAGACAAATTCTGTGTAGATAGACGCCACGATTCAGAAATCATCATATGCATGTAATTACTCTATTCATCAATCAATGCGTTGATACTTTCATTTATAAAATAAAAATATTTTTGCAAATTATTCCAAGAAAAATTTGAAAACACACAATTACTTGTTTATGAATGTTTGAATAATTAATTTTTCGATCACTATCCTACAGAAAAGCCACCCTAACTAACTTCGCATGTGAAACTCTCTACAGCTTCACTCTCTTTCACAGAATGGAAAAAGTTTTTATTTTTAAATATAAAATGCAAATTTAAAGTATCCCCCGGGTAAGATAAATTTTCAATTCAAAAGAGCAGAAAAATTATTACTCCCCGAGACCTTCACAACACGACCAAAACCAAGCAATAGAATCAACTAAGCTGGAGTGGTAGTTCTTACAATACTACTATTATCATCGTTAACACTTTTTTTCTCCACTTTACTTCTTCTTCTCCTTAAATGCATCCTTTTCTCTTCCCATCCTCTTCTTCCTCTCGTCATCTTTTTCTTCTTCTTCTGCATCATCTTCCCCGCTCTTCTTTTCTTCGATGATAGGAAGCAGAAGCAGTTATTGCAGTTGCTGAAAATCGACAGGGTATAGTGAATCTATACCGAGAATTCTGACTGGATTATTGTATATTGTTGTATTCTTATCCATAAATTCCAATATCAATATAAATGAGTTTCATTATGATGTTTTTTTCTTCATTTTCTTCTTGTTATGCTTTCTATAACTTTTTTTCCGTTTCCTTTTCTTTCTTATTGAAAAGTTTTGAAAAGACCTTATTTTTTAGTTACAATGCTTGTACTATTCACTTTTATTTGCTTTGAGTTTTATTACGTTAAGTAACTGACAATGGGATTTCGTTTTACATCTTGTGTTTCTTGTTCAGTTAATAGAAGATTCTTGTTAATGGGATCCATCCATAGTTGATTGTATACTTTTTTCCGACCGTTCGTTCGTTCGGTCGGGTGTTACTTGGCTGCTGGCTTGCTCTTGTTTTCACTAGTTAAACATCAACAGCCAGCATTTAGGGTTTTTCAATGGAAACTTTTATGCTTTCCCCAATTGCTAATGGAAATTGTTTGGTTTATAGGATGAACTACTTTCAGCAAGATTATCTTCTGGATGGAAGTAGAATTCACTAGATCGTCCCTTGTAGGTGAATGGTCCTAGATGAGTAAAGGATAGTATAGGTTTGGGCTTAAAAGAATGGGGTTATTGAATGCAAAGCAACAATATGGCTTAATTGCTTGCTATTGTTCTAAATATATTAAACGTAACATTTATGTGAATTTAATTTTAGGATGGGACAGGAAATCATTGAAATTATGTAAACGTATAGTTGGTTAGTCTTGAAGGAAAATTTGACAGTGATACAAAACATAGTGATACTGACCTAGTTCATACAGGATTGACTCAACAGAAAATACTTGTAGGAGGTGTAACTTCGCGCCTTCTCTAACAAAATATTTCTTCGATGAAAAGATTGCGATGCTATTTTAAGTCGCGAGAGGGTGCGAATATATAATTATGGGAGTAAATTCGCATCAAGTAAATCGTCTGCCATAATTTTGTATATCGAAATCTAAAGTAAACTTTAAATTTCTTGGAATACAAATTTAGAAAGATAAATGAAAACTCATTTCATTCCCAAAGAAAATTTTTAATAAAATGAATCAAAGGAACGATTCATTGTCTTTCGGCGACTTAAATACTCAACGAGAAAAGTCTGGTGTCTATATTAAATATCTTGAAGAGAACTTTGGTTGCATCTTCACTACGAAAAAAAAAATTATATCAGTGTAAAAAGTGAAGGCAGATAATTGACCGCATTGGAACGCAAGAAGGTAAGCAAGATCTAAAGCCTGCTGCTTTCATAGGAGACAGGAACATATCGAATGCTGGACCATCAAACAGCACCACGATGAGTGTACATTATCATCATTTGGTGTGTGGAAGTCTGAGAGCTGCAAAAACATGGCTGTCGCTCATGAAGCTCGTATGGTAAGCAAGTCTATATTATGTCGTTCATAATTGAAGAAACCGTTCAAGGCGACAACAGGAATAAAGCGTTCCCAGCAGTATATTTTGTGATGAAAACAAAAAGCGAAGAAGAATTAGAAGAAGCTTTCTATATAGGTAAGTAAAAGTATAATTTTA
This sequence comes from Megaselia abdita, assembly GCA_001015175.1. NCBI lineage: Eukaryota > Metazoa > Arthropoda > Insecta > Diptera > Phoridae > Megaselia > Megaselia abdita. The sequence goes on from JXPG01010097.1 coordinate 19,812, forward strand.
TTAATTTGCTAATTTATTGTCTTTAGGAGAAAGAAACATATTCGCAGTATCCGAATTGGGTACAATATATAATGGATGATGAGCAAACATTTCAAGACGCTCTTCTCCGATTTCATCCAGAAAGTAGTATATCACTGTTTTGTTTCACGTAAGCAAAAATATAATAAAAAGAATGGTTAGGAAGAAGCTTTCTAACTTCTTCAAACAATGAAGAAAAATTCATATTCCAAGTTGACATGATAACACCAGAGTTCTTGTCAATTAAATTATCGGTACTCTTTTGCTCTACAAGACTACTTGAATGAGTTTCAATTAGATACATTCCGATCTTTTTTTAAATCTGTTGGAACCTAACCCAAGCAGCATTTGGAATACCATTCCCTCTAGAATACCGTTGGTAGAATACCTTTTGAATACCTACGGTATGTATACCTCTACAATACTACTTGTAAACCTACTTGTAGCCCTCTAGAAGAAGGTAAGATTTTTCGGAATTGAATACTTCTTAAAAACCTGTTTAATCCTTCTTCATATGTTCTTGTAGAGAGTAAATTTAAGTAGTATTCTAAGCTTGGGAAAGACTTCTTAAAATCTTCTTGTAGAGGGTAAACTCAAATGGTATTCTAAAATTAATTTCTTCAAACCCTATTTAAAACCTGATTTATAAGTACTATAACTTGAAGGTGAACTAGAACTAGTTGAATTCAATGAGAAAATTTTCGGATACTACTTATACTTTATACTTATATAAAGGGTTTCAATGATTGAAATTCCAATCCTTAAAACCTCCAATATTAAAAAAAAAAAAAATTACTAAAATTTCAACATAAAAAATAGTTCTTCATAATTTAAAATTCAACTAAATGACAACCGCTGGCCATT
>JXPG01010154.1:393-15458 GCA_001015175.1 Megaselia abdita
TTTTAATTTAAGGAAAGAAGTTTTATTTTTGCCACTGCTGTTTTTTTAAATTATTTTTTGTAATTATCCTTTAATATTTGTTTATTTATTTCTTTTTGTTTTTTTAATTCTTGATGGTATTTATTGTTTTGATTAAAGAATTTTAATTTTTGGCTTAGTTGTTTCTGATTTTTTTAAATTTGATTTTTATTTGTTAATATTGAGGGTGTTTGTTGTTTCTCTGAAATTGAAAGATTTTATAGGAATTTTTAAGTCCCTTCCAATTAAGATATTTCAGCCAAATCTGCAATTGCTCCTTCCCTGTTCAGCCATTTCCAAAATTGCTTCGTATATTGCAGATTTCGAGTAACTTATCCTTCGAGTTTGGTCAAAATTTGTTTCCCACATCATTCTTGTCTCCTCTTAATATTTTTCGAATACTATTCACTTCATCCTCGTAACTTTTCATTGACACCAAAATGTGTCTAATTCTGGAACATCCATCATTTAAAATGAGTTTACAAAAAAAGTTTAACCCAGAAAACAGAAACACAGATATTTTCCAAACCTCATTATCTCGAAAATTGTTTCAATATCTTTCAAAAACTTTTACAAAATATTTTATTTTAATGTTATTCTATTTTTAACTACACAAAATTTTAAGATAAAACACAATATTTTCAAAACTTCATATCTTGAAAATATTTTAAAATTTTCCAAAAATTTTCCATACTATTCACTTCATTCTCAGATCTTTCCATTGACACCAAAATGTGTCTAATTCTGGAACATCCAGCATTTTTTATACAATCTTTTATTTTTATTTTGTGTATTTTTTAAAATTTTATTACCGGATAACTTTTGAATGATTTCAAAATTGTTTCATATCTATTTTTTGAGTTTAATTCTTGAAAATTTTAATATTAATAATTTTAGCATATGTTATTTCTGGATTTCTTATTTTTTTAAAATTGATGATTATACTTTTTTATATTGATTTCTGTTTTTTTTAAGTTTTTGAGAATATTTATTGTTTTGATAAAAGAATTTCTGCATCTTGCTAATTCTGTATTTTCTTTTTAATTTATTTTTTATTTAAGAAAAGAATTAAATGTTACCTCTGTTTTTATTTTGTTATTTTTGTTTTTTTAATTAACTGTTTAATATTTTTTTTCTTTTTTGTTTAATTCTTGATGGTATTTATTGTTTTGATTAAAGCTTTTTGTATCTGCTATTTCTGTAGATTTAAAACAATTTCAGCTCTAATGAAAATAATTATAATTTTTAGAAAGAAGAATTTTTAGAAATAGAAAGCAAGTTTATCTATTGATTACAACTATAGAATGTTGATAATTTAATTGTTAAATATTCAATTCAATGTTCATCTTAAAGAGCATTAATATCCAGGCGGAAAAATAGGTTCTTATTTGAATTTAGAATACGTTTACTAAACATACTTATTTTGACGACCTCGGTCTATATATTCTTTGAAGAAGCTCTTAAAATCATCTTTTAAACTGCTCGCGGCTAAAGATAAGTGTTTATTATAATTTTCTTAAAGATGCTTCGTAATGTTTGAAAATGAAGACGTATTTGAAGGTTACAAGAATATTTCAAAGCATAACTCTTTGAAACGTCTTGCAAGATATTAGTTATCGAAATTCTTAGTAAACGTCTTGTAGAGATTTCCGCCTGGGTACCTGTGGCCCACGTTTTCTTTTTAAAAATATAGAGCTTCTGAACTTATTTTTTTCTTTTTAGTTCAATTTAAAAACGTGTTGCTTAAAAGTGTTTTATTTAATTTTTGTTTGCAGTAACGGAACTGAATTATGTTATATCGATAATGAAATTCACGAAAACTAACATGACAATTTTTATTGGAGCGAAAACCATCTAAAATGTAAGTTATCTATTTAAATTAGCAATGTTGTAAATTCAATGTAAATTGAGAAATTTTTTACATATAAAATTACAAAATATGGAAAATTAACCAAAGTTTGAAAAATTTCATTAAACCCCGCTTATCTTCCGGTCCCGGAACTTATTCCCAAAATTAAAATGTATAGTTTCCTAATGATACAAAAAAATATATCTTAAAAAAGGCGCTCAAAAAACTCCAAACATTTACCTAAATCTATATTATATTTTTTAAAAAATTAATTCAACATTTTTTTCTTGAATATTTCTAATTAACATTTATTAAATTTACCTCATTTCAGGAATTATTAAAATTATTTTTCTTTTATTGATTTTAAATGTTTTTTTTTAAGTTTTTCCCATTTATTATAATGTTTAGTATTTTTTTTAACTAAACTTGCTTCATTTCTTTTTAAATTTTTGCTTTTTTCAATATTTTTTTATGGAAATTTAATAATTCAAAATTTTAGAAGGATCCCTTGTAATGTTTTTTATTTCCATTTTATTTAATTTTAATAAACAGTTGGACGAAGTTAATTTTGTTTGTTTTAATTTTATGGTTTTTACTGTAAAATAATATTTAATTTTTACTATTATTTCTTGTTAAATTTTATTGTTTTTTTAAATCTTAAGGATTTCCTTTGTAATCTAAAATTTCTCCAAATCCAACAATCCTTGTTAAACTAAACTCATACTGCCCATAATTTAATAAAGTTAAAAAAGGAATCGAATATTCCAGATTTCAAGAAACTTATCGTTCAAGTTTGGTCAAAATCGTTAGAACTCAGTCGATTAAAAATCGATTTAACACAGTCCTCTTTCAATATTCATATCCAACAATACCCATATTATGTGTTTGACCAAGGAACCGTTTTTGGAATCTTGGAAACTGTCAGTATTCCAGAATTCGATTCCACTTAAATTTCGTGACTCCTCTCAAGATTACCCGTTCGGCGATATCCATTGTGTGGAATATCATAAAGAAACAGAAAAAAAAACTAAATATCTGACCCTACCTTGCGTTTATTCTCAATACGTAACATAAGCCTTCACGTAACGTTACCAAAAGCAGCCAAAGACCTGTCCCAGATCTCTGATTTTTGATTTTTTTTATGGGGTCTTGCTTCAGACATTCCAAAGCATAAGACATTGTGATTTTTTTATATTGATTTTAAGACAAAAAAATTAAATTTAACATTTTACCCAAATTTTATGGGTTGGTTATCTGCGAAGGTAGATTTTTCCTTAAAATTCAAGTTTAATTCTTCTATGATTTGTACCTCCGTATATTCTGAATCGATACTGTAAAATTTAATTTAAAATTACTGTAAACCTCTAAATATCAATTAATGGATGGATTATTTCCATCATTTTGTAAGAAAAAAAAAATTGACATTGCTGAGATTTACCTTCGGCCACCGTTTAACACATACTTATCCACACATTTGAAAATACCAGCCTATTATCTATAATAATAATAATAATATTTGTTAAATACAATTTGTCATCAGTATAAAGTATTTTCGCAAGTATTCGGCAATGAATGAGAGGTTTTGGAAATGTACCCACAAAAAGAGATGGATATCTCAAAATGACAAGAAAACAATTGTTACATTTTTAATAGGTTTCTTTGCTATTTAGAAATTTTAGATTTTTCTTGTATTATATATCTCCAACAATTTTATGACTTTTTGCTTTTTTTATTAGAAATTCAGTTGAAAATTAACTAGTGGTAGGTTTAAGCTTTGGAAATTACAACATTTTATAAATATTAAGAAATCTTTTAAAAGCAATTACCATAATTCAAGAATTAAAGCTTCACTAAAATGATCATAAGTTGAAGTGAGGCTAGTCTTAAGAAGCCAATTTTGCACGATCAGTTTAAAATATATTGAAGTACAAATCATAAAAGAGCTCTCCCTGGGAATCCCTGAAAATGGTGATATAATTAATTCTCTTAACTGTTTGGTTTGCCTGTCTATTTGCACAAGATTTTGTATGAAAAAATCATAGTATGTAGACTTCTTACGATAAACAATTTTATCATTTATTTCAGCTATTTTAAAATTCAAGATTAACAGAAATATCATATTAGATTCGTATCGTATTTTTAAATACCAAAGTTCAAAATATTTACTTTCTGGCCAATAAAAATAAATATAAATAAAAACCAACTCAACCAGGAAATCCCAAATCACTTATATGTACATAATATTCATTCAGAATTCCTAAAAAGTTTAGCAAAATATTGCTTGCGTCAAAGAATTCGCTAATGACATCATAATTGACAGGGGGCAATACAACAATTACCCCCTAAGATCTTTGATCTCAATTATTCTTTTTTCGAAAGTTCGTTCAATGCCCGTAATAAAGTTTGCCAAGTCCGAATCGAAATTCAGTTGCCATGCAATCCTTCCATTTGCCAAATCATCTAATACTGACATCCTAAATTAGTCAGATAAATCGTTAATTCGCTATCGCAGCTATTTTCACCCAGACCAACGTAGGAGTCCATCTACGAGCTAATTAAGAACATCGCTCTCGAAACATTGTCCCATTAAATAAAATGAAAACCCCAAAAATTGCCGCCATAAAAATTAATGAGAATGATTCTTTGCGCTTTGAAAGTTGCATTTGATTTGATGGATGAATCACGATTTTCTTTTTGTTTTAATTTGGGAATTCAAATTGAAAATTAGTTAGTTAATTAATTTACGTAAATAACAAGTTTCGTCGGTGCGGCTGGGAAAACTATATCGTTCGTTTCGAATAAATAAATACTCAGGGTTAAAATGTTTAAACCAAAAAATAATAAAATACGTTTTCCAAAGACGTCAGCTTGCTTGCTAGAGGCAGAAAAAGAGAGCTTTTTCCAAAATCGGTAACAATGTTGTGCAGTTGTTTTTTTTGTTTAAGATTTTTTAATTTTTTCTCTAATATTTTTGGAAATGTTTTTTGTTTTGTTTTCAGGAAAGACAAAAAAATACATTTTTCAAAATTCACACTAATAGTTTAATTAAATATAAAAGTCACTAAATTTGTAGTTTTTACACTTAGTGTGATTTTTCAGCATTTTAAAATTTTATTGAAAATTTGAGTTAGCCTTTTCTTAGGTTCAAATCCCGATTTTGTATGATTTTTTGATGTTGTCGATTCTGTAAGGAATTTGTATAGATTTTGGGTAAAGCTGTAGATTCGAAAACTTTGCACTTTTCTAACATCATACAAACTGCACCATCCAAAATCTTCCTTAGAGAATGATAGCATCAAGAAAACAAGTTGGAAGAGGGCTTATCTTTCTCCAATACAGTACACTCGAATCCTTTCGGAATTATTTCTTCACAAAATCTAATACAATTAATCTAACGAAGACAAACATCGAAGCCGATAAAACATCTAACTTTAACAAATCTAACTATAAAAGTACTACATGGATAGTATCAAAGAGCTATTCTTGATGATAAAGTTGACTTAGATATGTCAAACAAATAGCTAATGAATAGTAAGCTCTATGGTAATACAAAAATTATCAAAGACAGTAATATTACTGATGATAGATGTAGGGTGACCATAGACCATAGATCGTATATAGACTCTTGACATAGACAAACCATAGATATTCAAACTTTTGGAATCTGATGTTCTCATTTGCATTGATAGAGCTCTTTTTCTTGCTGTGGTAGGGTTTTCGTTTCAGTGGAAAATATCAGACTTCGAAAGTTTTTCTATCTATTATTTGTCTATGCTCTGGATGTCATATTGTATATACGAAGAGACCTAGTAATGTAGTCAACATCGTGCTCCAACACTTACTAGAAAACTATCACCTACCATATGAAAAAGGCCCTGATTATATTTGAAAACCACCACCTATAATAGAAAACCTAGACTATAACATATACTACGATATAACTATTTATTCAAATAACACGCGTCTTCACAATAGACTAGATATAACTATCGTTTATTTAATTTAATGAATTTATTTAAGGTAACTTTTGTTCTTAACTTTCTAAGATTGAGGTATTTAAGTATTAATTTATGGAGTACAGTTTATAAAATTATTGTGTATTTATTAGGCATTGAAGAAGATTGCAAATAACAATCGAAACTAGTCTGTCAAATCAAAAGGAAAGTGTTTCACTTGGGGTTACTTGTTCGATTGCCACAACACAACAAAAAGAATTAACTATCGTTGTTAAAAAGAATTTTAAAGGCGTATTCAGACATTGCTGCTATGTATTTGAACTATGACTTGAAATTGAACGCCATCTTCATCTTCTTTACATGGTTGCCTTGCTAATATATGCATCAACTAGTTAACATCTAAAACTCATATTAAATCCTTTTTCAAATGACATTAAAATGGAATTTGGTGTAGATAAATGCAACACAGTAAATATCGTAAGAAGAAAGATGACAAAATGATCTGAATTTTCTAGAAAAGAGGGTGGAATTATTAATTCAGTGGAAGGAATTGACATTTATAAATATCTTTGATTTAACCATACTATTTAAATAAGTGGGACTTAAACATAACCACTTACCCTAAAAAATATATAAAAATATAAAGTATACCGCAGTGAGACATATTTTTAATATAAAACTCATTCACATGTTTTAATTGGAAACATATTCTACACTTAAAGTAAGTGAGCTACACATTTTAATGATCAGGAAAATACATATTACATATTATTTCATTTGTCCAGTGAATATTTTGTTCGTGCTTCACACATTTTATTGTTAAAAATATACAAATTTTAATTATTGTTAATATTCCACGTATTTTAATGAGTAACTTACATACTTAAATATGTAGTCTACACTTAAATATGTATAAATGTGTAGTGAGAACTTAAAATATTTTAAATTTTCATCAACCCAAGACAATTTCTGGGGATATTGATCAATGTTCTGATAAGATTTCTGCTTGGGGAACTTCTTAATGCTTTAACAATTTGAAAGTTAAGTACTTATTAAAAAGTAATATTTATATCTTTAATTTAGAAAACTAAGTTTGAACATTTTGGAACATTGGAGTCTAAACTAGCAGAGTTCTAGATATTTTGTTTGTAAAAAATAATTCTAATTTGATGCAATTTATTAAGTTTAAATAGAGAGAAAAGTTGTAAATTGAAAAGCGATTTAAGATTAAAATTATTTTAGAAACAAAAAAAATATTTTTTTGTTTAAATTCAGCAAACAAAACGTTGTACGCTAAATAAAAAGAATTGCAATTTTTTTAATATTTATATTTTTAGATTTCTAATTTAGATTTTGAAAACTTGTTAAAAAGCAGAATGCTAGAATTTGTTTGCAAATTATAATTCAGATTTTAAAATATTTTAAAATTTATGTAATTATTTAGGTTTAAATAGAAAGAATAGTTATTAATTAAAGAGAGATTTAAGATTAAAATTAACGTATTCTATTAGAAAAAAAATAAATATTTTTAAAATGTTAAGACTAAATCAAAATATAAAACAAATCTTACAGTATGTTGAATTCGAAAACAAACAAAAATTCAATAAGATTTCAACTAGTTTGAATTCTATTGAAAAACTGTTTTTTCAACAAAAATGTTAAAAGTATAATCAAAATTAATTCTTGTAAAATTTTCATAGCAATATATAAATTTAAGTTTTAAATTAAAAAAAGTTCAAAAACTAAATTTAAAAGTGAAATTAAATTTTTGAAAAAAATATTAAAATCCAAAAATATTGGTTCTTATTATGGAAATGCCTTAATTTACTTAAATAGAACATTTTGTAGAAGAAAAATCTGATTAAAAAAGTAATTTCACGAAACTTATTTTTTAAATTTTGTTTTGAGTGATTTTTGAATAATTTGGAAGATAAATATTCGCTGTGTAAAATTTTAAAACAATTTTGTTATTTTTAACATACATTAATTTTTAGAGTTTTAAAAATTGAATATATAAAACATATAAAATTGAAAAACATATCAGTAAGATTGTTAACAAAAATTGTTATTTATATTTTTTCTGACGTTGAATAGACTATATTCGAACAAAATATGGGGTTTGGTAATTAGTTTGTTTGAAAATTGTATAAATCCAAAAACAACAAAAATGTACAATTCGAAATATAACAAAAACATTGTTTGAAAATAATAATACAAATATCTGTAAATTAAAAAATAATGCCAAGGAACCCAAAAATGTTTCGGCTTTTTTTATTTGTTTTGAGGGATTTTTATGGCTCTAAAAGGCTTTCTTTTATTTTAACTTGAGGAGATTTGTATGAACCCTGATTTGATATAGTTTTCACTTTTACTCTTTAGTGTAATTTTTGATTTTTGACACTTTTTTAGTAGGATAATACGATCTTTTCCTGCTTTTCTACATCAGTACTTTAGTTTTCCCTCTTCCTCCTTAAATGGAGTCAGTGATGAGCTGTCTGTCATTTAAGTGTATTAGATGTATCTTTTCTCATCAATATTTCCTACTCCGCTTATATTATGCACTTTCAGGCTCATCAGAGTCATTAACATCGAAATAAGAAGATGTTTTTATGAAAATTACTAGATGGCGCGAACCACTTTCGGTGGGTCTTACTAATGCAGTATACCAGATGGCGATAGCGCTAAAATTCTGGAAGCTTCTATTTTTAAATTATCCCATTCTCAAGTTTGCTATTGCGTTTTAAAGGTATTGAAGAAAAACTCGAGCCCCCATCATTACTTTTTAGTGCATAACTTCGCTATCTCGAATTATATAGGGTCTTGTGATACATAGTTTTGAAGGTATTAATAAGGCTCATAAGCCCGCATCACAATTTTGGGAATACATGGAAGTAGGAAAGGGCAATTAAAGCAAAAATGAGTCTTTATAGCTTTTATGATTCCTTATATGAACCTTTATGGTTCCAAAGGCTGTGAACCCTAGTGCTTCTTAGTTCATTCTAGTTTTAAGCTTAGTTTTAAATTTTTTTAAAATATTTTTAATGATATTCATTGCTTTTATGAAGGTGAAGGAATATTTGTTTTTTCCAAGAAAGGTAAACATATTTGTTTGTGTTCTTTTAAATTTTTGTCTTAAATTTTTATACTTTTTTTAATTTTATTGTAGGGCATTTGTTTAACTAAAGTTGTAAGATTTTGTCTTTTACTTATTTTTGATAATTTCGTATGTGTTCTCCAATTTAAAAAGCAATTTTTTATTATGTTTTACTATAATTTAAATATATTTTTTTTTTTTTTTTTAGGGATTTTTTTTATNGGGATTTTTTTGTTTTTATTCTTAAATATACTTTTTGTTTTTTTTTAGTTCTTGGGGAAATTTTTGAGTTTGCTGTTTGTGGATTTGTTTAATTTTCTTTTTTTAAATTTTAATTCTTTTGATTTCTTTTAATTTTATTGTTTTGATGAAGGAATTTTTACTTTGCTGTGTCTGTGTTTTTTTTTTTTTTTTAATTTTATTTCTTGACTTCTCTCAAAATTCCCTGTCCAACGATACTAATATTGGCTATGTTCTAAAGTGGAATATCATAAAAAACTGAAAAAACTAAATTTCCAAACCTTACCTTACATTTACGCTCAAAACGTAACGTAAGCCTTCACGTAAAGTAGCCTACAAATTTGGTCAAAATCGGATCAACCTCCTCGATTTGTATAAGGAACATAGACAAAAAGTCTGAACCAAAAACTGAACAATTCTAAAGTGTGCACTGAGGATCAAACCCAGAATAGTAAGAGTTGGAAGCGAGAGTGCTAGAATCTATACCAAACAACTACATAAATCATAAAATGTGACGGTTCCGTTCTGGATTTGGAAATTTAAGCCTTAAATACTGTCACAATTTGAGGAAGATTGAATGACTGAGGCTAATGATAGATTGAGGCCAATGCTAATTCCGTTAATCAGAGGATCCTGGGAAGGAAGCCTTCTAGATTTACAATCTAGAAACTACGTTAAATCTAACTACGAGATTGGACCACTGATGGTTGCCAAGTGAAGTCGACAATTTTCTACAGGACCCCACTTTGGGAATTCTTTCTGCGAAAAAGCAGTGGCGATCCCGTTCGTCTTTTGTATATCATAACACTGGGCTGGCGCCAGGACTTAAACAATCAGCCTAGACGTTATAAATTTAATAAATTTCCATTTTTGAACTTATTTTCCAAAATTAATTCAAAAAATAAATGTTAAAATTTAACAATTTTAAAAAATCACCTACAATCCAACAAAAACCCAAAGTGTTCAAAAACTGAAAAATGTTTTGAAAAACCAAATAAAAATTATATGAAGAAAATCTTCTAACAAGAATTCCTTTCGAATTTCTTTTTCGACTTTCATTCTTATTTTTATTATTAGCTCATCAGACGCCACATTCTGTGGTGTGCGCAGGATCTTTGTGAGTTTTCGAAATTCGAATGATCATGATGCATGTGTTGTGTTGGTAGCGGTATGGCCGGCGCGGCGTACGGCCTGGTCCATTCACAAAAATTTTCATCATCAGATAGGTGAGCGCACTTAAGAGAGAAAACTTTCGAAAATTGTCTGTTCTGCTTGTTGCTTCTTATCTTCTCAATCGGGTCCACTATTCGTTTTCTGAATGATGCGGAGATGAGATAGATACCTGGCAGCCGTCGTTCATAGTATTTTGTGATTTCGGAACAGAAAATCTCGTTGATTCAGTGGTCTCTGCGGAGGTTACACGTAATGTTGTTAGACGCGTGATTAAATTTAAAATTTTTTTTTTCAAAAAAATAAAAGTTTTTGAAACTGTTTTTGAAAAAGAGAGTAAGGAAAAAATCAACTCTAACGGTTTACTAAAAAGAAAAGCATTTAAATGTTTCAAAGGAGTTAGTGAGAGTGTGCATTTTTGAAAATTTGTGAAATGAAAAAAGTGAAAGCTATTGAAAGCTGAAAAATGATAAATTAAATTCCAACAAGTGGCTAACAGAAAATTTCAATCCATTTCAAACCATTCCGTTTTCCAAAGCAACAACAAAATATAGAAATTGTGCAAACAAAAAAAGAATTAATACAATAAAAACAAAAAGATTAATTGTTTGGGAGCAAGTGCCAAAAGTGTCGGATTATATGCTGTGATCAATTTGGAATTTTTTGCACATTTTGGACCCGTGACGGGTCATGACAATGCCGGGTATTGCAGATTCCGATGAACCACCAGCTAAATGTTGCAAAACTTGTGAGGGTAGGCTGATTTATTGCTTTTCTTTCTGAAATATTTTATTATTATCTTTTGTTTGAATTTTCGGGATTTTTATAAAAATAGCAGTTTTTTTTTAAGAATTGCGAGTTAAACAAAGTTTTTGTTAAATTTTTGAGTTTGAGAGCAAATGTTCAAATCTCATCGATGTCACGTTCACTTATCAAATAAATATTAGTTTAAAAAAATGTTTTTGTTAAATGTTTGAGTTATATTGATACTGTTTTTTAAAGCAGCCAAATTCAAACAACTCTAAGAATCACGGTTCAAATCTCATCGGTGTCACGTAGACTTTTTTCAAGTTCACTTATCAAAGAAATATCAGTTTAAAATAATGTTTTTGTAAAATGATTGAGTTTTATTGAGACGGTATTTTAAAACAGCAAAATTTCAAACAACTCGAAAAATCACCGTTCAAATCTCATCGGAATCACGTAGATTTTTTTTAGTTCACTTATCAAATCAAATATTAGTTTAAAATAATGTTTTTGTAAAATTATTGAGTTTTATTGAGACGGTGTTTTAAAAGCAGCAAAATCTCAAACAACTCTAAGAATCACAGTTCAAATCTCATCGGTGTCACGTAGAGACTTTTTTTTCAGTTCACTTAGCAAAGAGATATTAGTTTAAAAAAAGTGTTTTTGTACAATGTTTGAGTTTTGGAGCAAAATATATTATTTAAAAAAAAATTGTTTTTTGTAAAATGGTTGAGTTTTAGAGCAAAATGTTTGAGTTTTAGAGCGAAATTTCAAACATTTCTAAATAATCACGGTTCAAATCTCATCGCCGACAAGAAAAGATTTTTTTTCAAGTTCACTATGTAAAGCTTTTGGGGTTAGTTATTTCAAATTTTGATTGAAAAGGTCCAAGATCTTTTTATGATGGCAATATTGGCCATGATTTGTTTTTTTCTCAAAACTAAATTCATATAAATTTAAATAATATACCACCTTTATTTAAAAGTTGACGGTTATCAATATTTTGTCGCCTTAAACTTCCAAAAGATGAATATTAACATTAATAGATAACTACTTTTAAATATTTTCTACAAACTTATTGTACAATTATATTAAAACTTTGTGTATTGTTTGAAATAATATTATACAGTTACTCTAGTTTTTTAATTACAAAATCCTAAGTAAAAATCCATACAATCAATTTCAAACATTCTGAAAATCTCGTAAGCATTTTTAAGAACATGTTCGTTTTTGGCTATTCACAGTTTTTGTTTCTAAGAAAGTGCAAATTCTATTTTCAATGTCGCCGGACTGTAACTGTATGTTTAATGTATATATATATATAACACTCTCGCCTTCCACTTTGATGTTTCTGAGTTCGAACCTCAGCACACGAAAGAATTTTTAAGAAATATGGACAATACCCTCAATATTCTCTCGTTAAACTAAAAGACCATCAATGACTATATTTAAGACTAAGAGGGAAAACTAAAAAGTTGATGAAAATATAGTACATCAAAATTCCTTGATATAACTACTACATCCTGAGCCAGCTTGGTTTCGGTAGTAGTTTTTTTTGTTCATTCCCATGTTGCCGGATTTACTATAAATAATGTTGCCTTATTAAAATCAACCAATGAATTAAGCGGGAATGAGCTCAGTAGCAAAGTGGGCAGCTACTGTCAGCCGTTTAAAATTTAGGCCGGCTGATGGCTGCCAACATCCGATGCCCCTCTGGCGGCTGGATTGGTCTCGTTCGGCTAATAACTTATATCATTGACAAATCATAGGCATGCAAACTTTCAGAATCTGATGTTTTCCCCTGAGATGTCATGTCTGCAAGTGGATTAGAAATCAATCTTCTAAGAAAAGTTTCGAAAGCTGTTGGCTCTCTATACGTTAGGTATTGCCAGCTTGCATCTCCGAGGTATGGCCTTTCTTCATGTGATGTCCAAAGATCGGAAGAACGTGAAGAAATAATTAGAAATCATTCATTCAGAAGAAGAATATTTTGCTGTCTCACCTGCCAGAGATGGTCAGTGATGGTAATGATAACTTTATTGCTAAGTTCCCAAATATGAAAATTGCTGTAGCTTAACATACATAAAAAAATAAACCAATAATTTTTTTTTCTCTAAAAGTCACAAAAAATCGTTCTGTGCTTCAAAAACCAAAACTTCTATTTTTGTTGTAACTATTTCTATGCCTCCAAAAAAACNTTGCTAAGTTCCCAAATATGAAAATTGCTGTAGCTTAACATACATAAAAAAATAAACCAATAATTTTTTTTTCTCTAAAAGTCACAAAAAATCGTTCTGTGCTTCAAAAACCAAAACTTCTATTTTTGTTGTAACTATTTCTATGCCTCCAAAAAAACATTTAAAATTTATGGGAAATCAAGCAATGAACGCATAGCAAGAGAGGACACTTTCATTCGATTTCGTTTTGCTTCCAAGTAGATTTATGTATTTCGGGGATTTGTATGGGATCTCCATCGTCGACTCTATCGTGAAGAAGAATGATATTAATTAAATGAAAATGTCAAATATAATTTTCGACATTAATGATAAAACATTCAGATTTGGAGCAAAAGCAATTTAGTAGATTATTTTTAGAATGGCCGGCTTTCTTCTTCATGCAGTTTGTTCATTGTGTTAAACTTCAAGGTATTGAAATTTTAATTGGTTTGGATTTTTCTCTTACGTTTTTATATCTTTTGGGAATTTTCCTGATTTTTTTCTTGTTTGGTTTCTTTGAGGGCGTTTTGAGGGTAAATGAACTTTTATGCGATTATAATTGGAGAAGAATAGTTGCGAATTTTATGGAATACAATTTTTGGTTTTGGTTTTAATTTTGATATAAGTTTCATAATGATGGCTGTGAATTTTGTGAAATGAAATTGTTCTTGTCCTTATAGATTCTTAATGTTAAATGAACTTTATATTTTTGGTACGAATTTTTTCATTTTGATTACAATTGTGCAAGAATAGTTGCGAATTATATAAAGTTTTTTGAGAGCAAATTTTCTACATTTAATTTTGATTATAATTGTGTAAGAATAGTTGCGAATTATATGAATTGAAATAGGTTTCTGAGAGCGAATCTATCAGTTTTTATTTGGATTACAATTATATGACAATAGTTGCGAGTCATATGAAATGAAACTTATTTACTCTTAATAAATTCCATGAAACGTAATAATTTCAATGTGTACTTAAATTGTATAACAATAGTAGCGAATTATATGAAATGAAATTGTTCTTTTCTTGAGAGATTTTTAAGAATAAAAAAACTTTCTATTGTGAGTTCGAATTTATTCATTTTGATTGTGAATTGTGTAAGAATAGTTGCGAACTATATAAATCGGGAGAGCTAATGTAATGAATATACAATATAGTTGTGAATTATATTAAATGAAATTGCTATATTCCACATTACTTAAGAAATCCATGAAAATCTTAAAGCAGATATAGGGATAAATAATTATTGATAGAACGCTTCAACCAAATCGGACAACAAATTTCAATTTATTAAATTTATCGGAATGAAAATGTACAAATTTGAGAATATATAATAATTTTGTATATAAAAAAGAACTGTAATAAATTATTTTGAAAAATGACAGCTAAAAAACAACTCCGAAAAACACTTAATCGTTTATGATATCAACATTATTACTAAATATTCATTCTAAAACTCGTTGATTATAAATTTTCAAATAATATAAAGAAAAATCGAGAAAAAAGAACATGAAAAAAGCTCGAAAAAAATATGTCGCCCACATTCAAAATCAAATAGATATAAAAAATGTTGAAATAAAATTTTATGAGCATTTTAGTTTGTTTTTTCTTCTTCTGCTTTTTCTGAGATTATTTTTTATTTTGTGTTTTTGGGGAATTTATTTCGAATTTGCCAAATTGTCTGTAGTGACAATATTTTAATAGAAAATAAAAATATTTTAAAAAGAAACAGAATTTCTCTTTCTCGACAATGTATTATATTATATTATATT
>JXPG01010186.1:0-18784 GCA_001015175.1 Megaselia abdita
TTATATTATATTATTAATATATTTTGAGTAAATATTCACTGTTAATTACAGATGAAGAACCAACTTTCAGGTACTTCTCTTAATTAAATTGCATTGTCATTGCAGTCATTCAACACCATATATTCTCAGGTGTCTAATACATCCTTAACCTACAATTAGGATAGTCATAATTTTTCAAAGGGACTTATTTAAATTAAGATATTTTATCTTAAATTCCAACCTTCGTTAAAAAAAACTTCTTTAATAAAATTCAAATTCAATTCCCATTAAAAACACTCAAAACCCAACAATATTCCCAAGAACTAAAACAAAAGTTGTCACAAGTAGTTCCAAAGAATGACGCAATAACATCTCAACCTTAAAAATATAATATCCAGCCATATCGATTTCCACATAGACAAAAAGTTTAAATCTGCTGTCCTTGAAATGGCAACAAAAAATAAAGAATTCCGTACATCCTGTACAAAATATGTCTTTCGCTCCCTCCGGAAAAAAGGAAAAGCTTATAATCAATAAAAAATAATGACTTTAAAGCTTTCAATTACTGTGGAAAAAGAAAATATTATTCAAAAAAAAAAGGGGGTTACAAATTGCCAAGGATTAATTGTCCTTTTATTATTCGTATTATTATCATATTTTCTCGTTCTCCTGACTCAATCCGGCTCCCTTCTCCCACATCCATCCAACCACCAACCAACACACAACATAATCATCCCTTTTATTTCGTATATATAATTTTCCATATTATTCAGAAAAAAATTATATATATATATAAATTTTATGAAAAGAATAAATTTTCGGGTTTTTTTTTTTTTGTTGAAAAGGAGAGAAAGAGAAAAGTTGAATAAATTTTCATACATTAAAATCGAAAAATGAGACCATTTTGTTGAGGTATGTCCTGGAATTTATTATTAATTCCTTCATACAATTCAACCAACCTCCTTCTTATTCATGTTATCCACATACATTTCATTCATCGAGGCAATCATTCATCCATCCAACAACCACATACATTATAATATTTGGTTTTGGTTTGCTGTGTTAATATGAAAACATCCTGAAGGGATTTACCGCATTTACCCGAAAACCTACATATTCCAGAAATTAAATTATGAGCAAAAAAAATCAACCAAACAAGACAAGAAAAACTTACCACTTTGAATTTGGTTAATCCAGTAAAAATTCATTCAATCAGAAAGAAGAATTTGGATGCTGCTTGAGTTTGCCTGATAATATTATTTAAAAACAGGGTGTCGTTTTTTCTTTTATTTGTCTGTATTTTTTGTTTTTTTTTTTCTTCACTTATTTAAGAAAATTGTATAATAAAAGCCGTTAAACTTCTGACAATATAAACCGAAACCCTAGGCACTAACCAAAACTCCTAAAATTAATACAAACATCTAAAACGCATATACTTTTAGGATAAAGATATATCCAACACCTAAATGTATACTAAAACTATATAACCACCCAGTTCTTATGAAATACATCTTTTGACTTCAATTGGGATATTATTATCCTACTCATCAGCAATTCAATTTAAAAGGATATAGACGTAGACGTTAATATCCTTATTATACCGATGATTGAAAACATGGCTTCCTCTTCGCTTCTTTTTTATATTTTTTGTTTGACGTTGCTGTCCTTCACAACATACTTTTCCCTTTTTTTCCCTCGTTCGATGTAGTGGTACTGCTTTATAGACAGTTCAGTTCAGATCCTTTGATATGCCATCTTGACTTGTCAATAATAAAATGAAGAGAATAAGACAGTCAGTCTAGTCAAGGATATAATGCAAAAATCATATTCGTATCTCTTACTTTTCAATCCCATTATGTTCTTTTGTATTTTACAAGAGGGATAAAATATAATAATAAAAATAATTTAATCTAATTTCCACTCCATCTTCTTTCCTTTACAGATATTAATAAAGGATCACCTATAGACTATAAAAGCGGATCTGCGTGTTCAACACCAACAAAGGACACCTTGAAGAGCTACGAACGTAGTAATAATTGTATGGGCCCAGTGTTACCACCTCGCAGTGTAATGGGTGGTATACCGTCACATCATCATCATCATTATTCCGCACCTATGAATTTTAGAAAAGGATTCGCAGCACGATGCAGCAGTAGGAATGTTGCCATCGTTTCTGTTGCACTGATTGTTTTAATTAGCATTTTATTGATTATTTTAACTGGTGAGTTTATTTGATTTTTGGTTTGAGTATTAGGTTTCTTAATATGGTTGGTTTAGGTATTAGATAATTACAAGAGATGGTTTTATTTTAAAAGTTTGTTTGGATTTTATGGATAGGTTGATGAAAGGTTTGATTCTCTTGTCTTCTCCTTGTGTCCGTCCGTCCGAATTTATTTAAATGTATGATGGAGTGAGTGAGTTGGATGAGGAAGTGAGTGGATGATGTCTTGAGTAAGTGTACGTGAATGACTGAGTGATTGGATGAGCAGCACGATGCAGCAGTAGGAATGTTGCTATCGCTTCTATTGCACTGATTGTTTTAATTAGCAATTCATTGCTATCTTAACTGGTGAATTTCTTTAATAATAATCGGATTAAGTATGAGATTTTTTAAATAGTTGGTTTGGGTATTAAATAATTTCGACAGAAGGTTTTATTCCAAGGGTTGTTTGGGTTTCAAGGATATAAGGAAGGCTTGGTTTATATGTTTTTGAAAAAAAATATCTGTCTTGTCTTTCCTTGTGTCTGTCCTTTCGAATTGATTTAAATGTATGAGGGAATGAGTAAGTGGATGATGGCTTGAGTGAGTGTATACTTGCGTGAGTGGATGGAGGTAACAAAGTGAGACATGAGTGAGAGAACTAGGTCGTGGGTGAAGATAGCCTGAGTGCGTAAACGAAGGCGTGAGTTAGTATAGTTGAGTAGATAAATAATTGAATGAGTGAAAGGCGTCGTGAATTAGTAGATGAATAGATTATTGTGTGNATAGTTGAGTAGATGAATAATTGAATGAGTGAAAGGCGGCGTGAATTAGTAGATGAATAGATTATTGTGTGGTATAGTGGATGAACTCGTTAGTGAATAAATGAAGGAGTGAGTGGATGATGGTTGAATGAGGTGATTAATGACGTGAATCTCTTNAGTGTTAGTGAATAAATGAGGAGTGAGTGGATGATGGCTTGAATGAGGTGATTAATGACGTGAATCTCTTTTGTTTTTTTAACAAAATGCTTCATGTATATTCTTTGTACGTCCGTCCATTTGCCGTAGTGCTTTAATATTGATTACCAGAGGAATGTCTGGAGTTTATAAGTTTAGCATGAAGGAAAGTTGCAATATAATTATAAAATGTCCTTTTGTCTGTCCGTTCGAGATGATTTATGTAAATGAACGAGAGCGTGAGTTGGTGATGGCCTAGATAAGGCATGAGTGCGTGGATGAGTGCATGAATCTCTTATGTTTTTTTCTGTTTTTGAACTAAGTTTTTCATCTAGATAATGTGTCCATCCAGAAGTAATTTTGTAATTCATAAGTGAGCCTGTATGAATAAGGAAATCTATTATTACAAAATTCTTGAATTTCCGAGTGTCCGTCCGGTCGAATTGATTCAAAAGTGTCCAAGCTTTAAAAGCTTGAGGTGTAGATATAGTCTGAAAGTCTAAAGAGTGCAAGTGTAGATGATTTTTGAAATGTTTTAGTTGATACACTTCTTAATAAAATACCTCAATACATCCAATATTAAACCCAAGCCTCAAACCACTATTAATTTGAATATAGAAAAATTCAAAATCCTAACAATATGTTAAAAAATATTTCCTCCAAAAACCTAACAAATGTTGTATTTCGCAGGCTTCGGTGTATTAGCGTGGGCACCTTCAGCACCATGTGAAGTTCTAGTCGGAGATGAACCAGAGATCACAGCAGCAAAAAGTACTAATACGGACGTATCAACATGGACCAAAACCGGACTACCGATAACAGTGACTGCAGCAACTTCATCCTCTTCAATATCATTAGCAGCGTCATCAATGGCTACATCTTCATCAGATACGGCAACATCAATGGCAAACACTAATGGAGGTAATAATTTAGAAAATAATATTTTTAATAACTTGCTCGAAAACATAATGAAACTACTACCACGACGACGACTACGACAACGATGCCAACGACAGCATCGTTGTCGTTCTGAGTCGCAAAAACTATGCGATGATGACGATAAAAATAAAAGTTGTCCCCAACATCCAGAAAGTTTATCAAAGGATGTTAACGACGGAATCATAAACGACAACAACTTATCAAATGAAAATTTACCTGTGGATAACGATGATGACTCTAAAACTACTTTTGGGGGAGTTGAAGGAACTGCGGATGCTATAGCTGCATCATCATCAGCAACTACAACTATATCTCCAATTACATCGGTATTCAAAAGTTTCAATTCAAATTTAAAAGTTTTGATGAAATCTCTTTTATCATTATCATCCTCTGCTGACTATGACTATGACTCCACTTCGAATACTGTTGATGCAGAAACATTCAGTGACAATCCATTAAACAGTAATTTAGTATCAGGTAAAAAATTTATAGTTGATGACAATGAAATTGAAAACGTTGTTGCTGCTGATGATGATGATGTTGGTAGAACGGGCAACAGCGACACTAGCAACAAATACAAAAACAATTATAACAAAATAATTGAGATAAATGATTCAGCTTATGGCAGCGGGGATGCTGATGATGGTGGTGGTGGCGGTTATGGTGGTCACAATGATGATACAACCACAATCCATACACCATCAGTTGCTACATTTGAAATGAAGACGCCGTCATCATCATTGGTATCGACAAAGAAAACCAAGAGAAAAGCTGGCAATGATGATGGATTGTCGTTGGAAAGAAAACAAACCGGAAATGATTTTAATAATTTAATGGTAAATGATGGTCTGTTACCGACTGGAGCTGTACCAAGTTTCATTACATACGATGAGTCCTTGTCGTCGTCATCAGCCTCCGCTTCTGCTGATAATGTTGAAATAATTTCCTTAACAAATGAAACAATTAATTCAAGCGATGAATATAAAATTGGATTACCAACATCAACGGAGAACGTTTCTATGGTGGAGATTGTACCACTTAGAAAATCAAAGGATAGTAGAAAAAAGGATAAACGGAAGAGAGACAAGAAAACTAAATTAAAGAAGAAATTGTCGTCGTCTGTGATGAATGAAAATGATGTTGTTAAAATTCCCCAGATTATATCCTTAGATCCTGAACCTTTCATACCTGGCAAAAGAATATTGGTAAACTTGTCTATAGCGACCGACACTGGCACTGGCTCGAAGGATACTCAAGTCTACCAACTGCATGTTTCTGTGCCAGCTGCACCTGATTCTCACGATGACGACGACGATGACAACAATGAGAGTAACGAGATAAAAGACGTTGACAATGCCATTGTGCATAGAAATAATTATTGTTCGAATGAACCGCCACCACCGAAGATGCCAGATTGTCCTCCGTGTCCTTGTTTCTCTGACATCTTCACTAATGATAGCGATAATTCAAAATCAAAAAACGACGAAACCTTCGAAGTCATCGCAGACAATTTCATTCAATCGACAACAATACCTCCCCCAACTTCTACGACTGCTGAAACTGCTGCTGCTGCTAATACTACTACTTTCAGCTATTCTTCTTCTTCACTCTTAGCTTCTGAACAAGATGTGCTTGCATGTCCTGATGTTCCTATTTTAATATTAGAAGGTGACTTGGCAATAAAAGACAATAAAGACATTTAATCGCGCCGCTGTACAAAATGCTACTACTAAAAATCATCTACCTTATTGTGTTTGTAGGTTGATTTTGGCTCTCAGAATTTATTTTCTAAATTGTATAATGAAAGAAAGTCAAGTCTCCTTGAAGCAACGGCACGATATGTAAAGTTCTCTCTTTGTTCATAGTTAATGTTTGGTTTTAGGGAGCACAAGATTTGATTGATTTCAGATATCCATGAACTGTATTCAGACTTCTAACAAATGTTTGATTTCACCCAATCATAAACTGAGATCAGTTATCTATTCATCTCTTTCTTTCCACGAAATCTTTGGTTACAACTAATCATTAACTGGAATATAAAGTCTCTTTACTTCCAAGATATGCTTAATTTAAGACAATCATGAACTGAATTCAAAAATCTATTCGTCTCTTTTTCGGAAAAGAAAAGTTGGATTCAGTTAATCGTAAACTAATTCCAGCCAATAATAATCTAGGATCCGAATTCTATCCCTCTTTTTTGTCTGCTTTCAAGATATGCTTAATTTCAAATAGACTCAGAAATCAATTAATCTTTGGAGAAATCCATAAGTCTTAATGATTTCTACGAATCAACTGAATCCTGAAGTATAACGGTATCTATCATTCCAAGAAATGTTTGATTTCGGCCTATCCTAAACTGGATTAAGAGATCTATCGGTCTCATTCTTTCTATACAAAATTTGGATTCAAACAAATCATAAGATGTATTTAGAATTATCTTTTAAAGATAAATTTTCGATTCGGTCATTTATAAACTTGACTCAGAAATCAACACGTCTTATTAATGTCAACCAATCATCACCTGGATTAAGTAATCTATTCTCTTTTTCTTCTAAAAAATGTTTGAATTAAACCAATCAATGACTGAATTCAGAAATCTTCACTATCTTTCTTCTAAAGGAATGCTTTAACTAAACCAAACAAAAACTGAATTCAGAAATACATCTATCTTTGTCTTCAGAAATACATCCATCTCTTTCGTTTGATTTCAGCCAATCAAATTGCATGATAAAATTTTATTGACTTCCCAATGATATCTTTTACATATCGTGTTGCTGCCTTAAACACAATATATTTTATACTTTATTGACATACTAACTAACAATTTCCTGCTTTTTAAACTGTAAAAACTATATATATACAATAAATATACTTAGAACCCCATTTCACCCTATAAAATATCCCGATAATTTCAAAAAGCAATGTTGTAATACTAACCACTTTCCCCAGGTGCACGAACATTCCCAGCTCGAAGTTTCCCACCAGATGGCACTACTTTTAATTCAGTCCAACTTGGCCAAAAGTTGAATAAAGAGATTCAACCGTATAGTTATTGGAATCTTCAGTTCTATCAATCGGATCCTGCCTATATCAAGTTTGACTACAATATACCTCGTGGCGCTTCTATCGGTGTATATGGTCGCCGTAATGCACTGCCAACTCACACCCAATACCATTTCAAAGAGGTGTTGAGTGGTTTTAGCCCACGAACTCAGCGATCCACCCATGTAAGTATACAAAACGCACTGTGCTTGTTCAATGTAGTTGCTTTACTAACGAACTATCTACTATTTTTCCTTTCTCTTTCTAAAGCCCTCTATATCACGTGAAGTTACCCGGTATATGGAGTCTGGTCACTGGTTCGTATCTTTGTACAATGACGATGGAGAATCCCAAGAAATCACATTCTATGCTGCAATCGCTGAGGATATGACCCAGAACTGTCCAAATGGATGTTCTGGAAATGGTCAATGCTTGTTAGGACATTGTCAGTGCAACTCTGGCTTTGGCGGAGATGATTGCAGTGAAAGCATTTGCCCCGTTCTATGCTCACAGCATGGAGAGTACTTGAACGGTGAATGTATTTGTAATCCAGGATGGAAAGGAAAAGAATGTCAATTGAGACATGATGAATGCGAAGTGGCTGACTGTAATGGACACGGTCACTGCATGAGTGGAAAGTGTCAATGCATGAGAGGATACAAAGGAAAATTCTGCGAAGAAGGTAGTGCGGTTTTATAATATTTTTTCTTCTTTTTAGGTTTTTTTGTTGTTTGAATTAACGGTTTTTTTTTTTTAGTTTTTGAAATGGATGAGAGTTTTTTAGTTTTTGTTTTAATTAGTCGTCTAAAGTTTATGAAACAATTACCAGTAATAAGAAATCTCGTCTTTACGTTAACTTGACGTCTTGCTCACGTCTTTTGCTCATCAAAATAAGGAATCCACGAGATTTTCCGTAATTTTGACGTGATTTTCCTTCAAGTAAAGTTCACGCAAGGAATTTATATTAAAGTCTCAAATTGAACACTCTTTCGAAAACCAACTCTCATTCAAATATAAAACACATCCTGAAACCAAATCATCCCTATTCAAATATGAGAGAAGGACAAATCCTTTAACCACTTTTTCAATTCCAGTTGACTGCCCTCATCCAACATGTTCCGGTCATGGTTACTGTGCGGAAGGTACTTGTATCTGTAAGAAAGGATGGAAAGGTGTGGATTGTGCTACTATGGATCAAGATGCTCTTCAATGTCTGCCAGATTGTTCGGGGCATGGAACTTTCGATCTTGACACACAAACTTGCCATTGTGAAGCCAAATGGAGTGGAGATGATTGTTCGAAGGAGTTATGTGATTTGGATTGTGGCCAACATGGAAGATGTGTTGGTGATAATTGTGTCTGTGATGTTGGATGGGATGGTAAATTCTGTAGCACAAAATTATGTGATTCAAGATGCAACGAACATGGACAATGTAAAAATGGAACATGTCTATGCGTTACCGGATGGAATGGAAAGCATTGTACAATTGAAGGTTGTCCAAATGGATGCTCCAATCACGGACAGTGTAAAGTTAGCGGAGAAGGTCAATGGGAATGTAGATGTTATGAAGGTTGGGATGGCCCAGACTGCGGTATCGCTTTGGAGTTGAACTGTGGTGATTCAAAGGATAACGATAAAGGTGGGTTTGTTTTCCATGATTTTCTAAAAGTAATTCAATTATGTCCTATTCAAACATCAAGCAAAGCAACATCATGAAACCTAATTAAAATGTCTCTTTTTTTAGATGGTCTTGTGGATTGTGAAGACCCAGAATGTTGTGCTAGTCATGTGTGCAAATCATCCCAACTTTGTGTTTCTGCTCCGAAACCAATCGATGTGCTTTTGCGTAAACAACCACCAGCAATTACATCGTCTTTCTTCGAAAGGATGAAGTTCTTAATTGATGAGAGCAGTCTTCAAAACTACGCCAAATTGGAAACCTTCAACGAAAGGTTAGTACAAATTTCCTTGATTAAAGATAATTAATTGGGAAAAACCGAAAATTATAAAAGATAAAAATTTACAAACAAAATATGTTCTTTGTTCCAACTTGTGCCCCCGTCTAAAAACATCCCCAAAAATCCCGAAAAACAAAAAACACCCCCATCCATCCCATCAATCCAAATGTTGTATACAATTTTATGTTCAACTTATCATTTCTGACAATCTTTTATTATTTTCTTGTTTTCATTTTCTCACATATTTTTAAGTATTGGGAAATAAATACTAAAAAATTTAATTAAACAAAAAAAATTACCGAGAAATTAACATAACAATTTTTTTTCTCTATTTCTCATTTCATTCATGCGCTACCGTAATCTACTACCACTACTAACTTTTTGTAATTGTTAAACTAATAATTAACTAAAAATCACAAAAATTTAAAATTCCAAATCAAATTTGAATAAAAAAAACAGTGTGTTTTGGAATTATTTCAATGCAAGGTAAGATGGATTGGACTTAACACTATCGTAATCATCGAAAGAATGCGCATTTTCTTTTCTTATTTTCCATTTGTATTCGTTTGATTTTTTTTATTGTGTTAACATAGATACCACGGAACTTGTCGTTCTTATTATTTGTTTGGTTTTGTCGTGAGGATACTTAAAAGACATCGAGGGGACATCCTCATAGATATTTGTGATGATTTGATGTCTTGAAAATATGTCTACTATTTCTTTACTATAAAATACCGAAATCGCTAAAGTGTCGTAGAAATATCGCAAGAGACATCTTTTGATTAGCATACGACGTGATAAAGATATCTTTAATATCGTTTACAAAAATTACCTTCTAATTTGTATGATTTCACTTCGATATCCCTACGATGTCAAATTAACTAAGGTCGCAGCGATGTCATATAGACATATCCCTATGAAATCATAATTATTTTCATATAAATTACTTTGTCAGGATTTGAAGAATTTATCATAAAATAATCACGTTCTTCCACTACTATTTTCAACCCAATGTCTTGCAGATGTCTCCTTGACATCTAATACATACATTAACTATAATCGCAACGATATCGCAAGAATATCCTCAAGATAAATCAGTTCATCAAAATGCAATATAATCCACACAAACCTTATATTAATAATGAAAAACCAAAATCAAAAGACATCTCAAAACCATTGCAATGATATCTTTGCGACTAAAATAACGACAAGTTTCGTGGGTAAGTAAGAAAAAAGTAGAAATATAAAAATAGGGAAGGCGCGTTATAATCGTTAACCGTTAACCACAAGCATGCTGACTTACTACTAACATCTCTTCATTTGACTTCTAATTATTTCCGTAACTAATTATTTTCCGTTTTATGTTACCGTTTCGAAATCATTCGTTTTGTATGTTGATTATCCTTAAAGTGTATTGTCATTTTGTGAATGTTTCTAATTTGTTTTTGAGTGCTTTATAAATATATATTTAGTTTAAAAGTAGCATCTTTCCCAAGGAACTTTACTAATATGTTTTTTGTACTTTTGCAGTCGTTCAGCTGTTATCCGTGGACGAGTTGTTACTTCCCTTGGAATGGGTTTAGTTGGTGTTAGAGTTTCGACAACAACACCATTAGAAGGATTCACATTGACTCGAGATGATGGATGGTTTGATTTGATGGTTAACGGTGGTGGAGCTGTAACTCTTCAGTTTGGAAGATCTCCATTCCGACCACAAAGCCGCATTATTCAAGTACCTTGGAACGAAGTTGTCATCATCGATACAATTGTCATGTCTACATTTGATGATAAGTCGATTTCCACCGTCAGTCATACATGTTATTCACACGATTATGACATCATGAAACCTGTAGTTTTGGCCTCTTGGAAACATGGATTCCAAGGTGCCTGCCCTGATAGAAGCGCCATTCTTGCTGAATCTCAAGTTGTCCAAGAATCCCTACAAATCCCTGGAACTGGACTGAACCTTGTGTATCACAGTTCCCGAGCTGCCGGATATTTATCCACCATTAAGCTTCAATTAACTGCCGAAGAAATCCCAGCGACCTTACACAGAATCCATTTAAGAATCACTATTGAAGGAATCTTGTTTGAGAAGGTGTTCGAAGCCGATCCAGGTATCAAATTTACTTACCCCTGGAACCGCCTTAATATTTATCGTCAACGAGTTTATGGAGTCACCACTGCCGTTGTTAAAGTTGGATACCAGTACACTGATTGCAAAGATATCATTTGGGATGTCCAAACAACGAAGCTCTCAGGACACGATATGACAATCTCTGAAGTAGGAGGGTGGAACTTGGATATCCATCATCGCTATAATTTCCATGAAGGCATTCTCCAGAAAGGTGACGGCTCAAACATTTACCTTAAACATAAGCCAAGAGTTATCTTGACCACCATGGGTGATGGTCATCAACGTTCACTTGACTGCACCGATTGTGATGGAATCGCCAACAAACAAAGACTCCTTGCTCCTGTCGCTCTTGCTGGCTCCTCAGACGGAAGTCTTTATATTGGAGACTTTAATCTTATTAGAAGAATTATGACTGATGGAACCGTTAAAACTGTTGTCAAATTAAATGCCACCAGAGTATCTTACCGCTATCACATGGCTCTTAGCCCTCTTGATGGTACTCTTTACGTCTCTGATCCCGAGTCTCACCAAATTATCAAAGTTAAAGATGTCAACGATTTCTCGAGACCTGAAACTAACTGGGAACCTGTCGTTGGTTCTGGTGAAAGATGTCTTCCTGGTGACGAAGCCCATTGCGGAGATGGTGGTTTAGCTAAAGATGCCAAGCTCGCATATCCTAAAGGTATCGCTGTATCCAGTGATAATATTATGTACTTTGCGGATGGAACTAATATCCGTATGGTCGACAAAGATGGAATACTCACTACTCTTATTGGTAATCATATGCACAAGTCTCATTGGAAACCCATCCCATGTGAAGGTACCTTGAAGTTGGAAGAAATGCACCTTCGTTGGCCAACTGAACTTACTGTCAACCCACTCGATGATACCCTTCACATCATAGATGACCATATGATCCTTAGATTAACTCCAGACAGTCGAATCCGTGTGATCTCTGGAAGACCTTTACACTGCCCTCAAGCAAATGTGGCCTACGACAGTGATCTTGCAACTCATGCTACCCTTGTTATGCCTCAAAGTATTTCCTTTGGACCTATGGGAAATCTCTATGTTGCTGAAAGTGACTCTCAAAGAATCAACCGTGTCCGAGTCATTGGAACAGATGGAAAGATCACCAACTTCGCAGGAGCTGAATCGAAATGTAATTGTCTTGAACGAGGATGCGATTGCTTCGAAGGCGAACACTTTTTGGCTACCAGCGCGAAATTCAACACCATTGCTGCTTTGAGTGTCACCCCCGATGGTCATGTTCATATCGCCGATCAAGCTAACTACCGTATCCGCTCTGTTATGTCCAGCATTCCCGAAGCTAGCCCATCAAGAGAATACGAGATCTTCGCTCCAGACATGCAAGAAATATACGTTTTCAACCGTTTCGGACAACACATTGCTAGTAGAAATATCCTGACTGGTGAGACCACATACACATTTACATACAACGTCAACACTCCAAATGGTAAATTGAGCACCGTTACTGATGCTGCTGGCAACAAGGTCTTCTTGTTGAGAGACTACGCTGCCCAAGTTAATTTCATTGAAAACACCAAAGGTCAGAAATGCCGCTTGAGAATGACCAGAATGAAGATGTTGCACGAACTTAGCACTCCTGATAATTACAATGTCACTTTTGAATATCACGGACCAACCGGACTACTCAAAACAAAGATCGACTCAACCGGACGCTCTTACGTTTATAGTTATGATGAGTTTGGTCGCTTGACTTCCGCTGTTACCCCAACTGGAAGGGTTATTGATTTGTCCTTTGACTTGAGTGTCAGAGGAGCTACTGTCAAGATATCTGAAAATGGTCAAAAAGAAGTCTCCATGCTTATCCAAGGATCCTCTGTTCTTGTAAGGAACGGAGAAGCTGAAGCTAAAAATACTGTTGAATTAGATGGAAGCACCACCAGTGTCACCCCTTGGGGCCACTCAGTTCAAATGGATGTTGTGCCATACGCTATTCTCTCCGAACTCAACCCGGTCATCGGAGAAAGCTACCCTGTTCCAGCCAAACAACGAACTGAAATCGGTGGTGAACTCGCTAACCGTTTCGAATGGAGGTATTTCTTGAGACGTCTTCAAAGTGGTAATCAGAAGGGCAACAAGCAAATCGTACAAAGACCAGTTACTCAAATCGGAAGAAAACTTCGTGTCAACGGAGAAAACATTTTGTCCTTGGAATATGATCGTGAATCTTCATCAGTTAATGTCTACATTGATGAGAAACAAGAGCTTCTAAACGTCACTTATGATGGAACCGCAAGACCTGTATCGTTCCGTCCTCTTTCTGGTGACTATGCTGACGTTGACTTGGAATATGACCGCTTTGGACGTCTTACAACCTGGAAGTGGGGAGATCTTCAAGAGTCCTACACTTTCGACAGAAATGGCCGTCTCAACGAAATCAAATATGGCGATGGCAAATCTATGGTCTACACTTTCAAAGACAATTTCGGAAGTCTTCCTCTCAAAGTTACAACCCCTGGGAGGTCTGAATACTTGCTCCAATATGATGATGCCGGAGCTTTACAATCTCTCACCACTCCAAGAGGTCATATCCATTCATTCTCTCTACAAACAAGTCTTGGGTTCTTCAAGTATCAATACTTCTCTCCCATCAACCGTCATCCTTTCGAGATTTTATACAACGATGAGGGCCAAATTCTCGCCAAGATCCATCCACATCAATCTGGTAAAGTCGCTTATGTCTACGATAAAGCTGGTCGTCTTGAAACTGTCTTGGCTGGTTTGTCATCTGCTCATTACACCTACCAAGACTCAACCGGCCTTGTAAAGGGCGTTGAAGTACAAGAACCTGGTTTCGAATTGAGAAGAGAATTTAAATATCACGCTGGAATCTTAAAGGATGAGAAGGTGCGCTTTGGCTCTAAAGCTTCATTCGCTTCAGCTCACTTCAAATACTCTTATGATGGCAATGCTCGTCTTAGTGGCATTGAAATGGACATCAATGATAAGGAGCTCCCAGCTACTCGCTTCAAGTATAGTCAGAACCTTGGAAATCTCGAAGCCATTCAAGACTTGAAGATCACCAGGAACGCTTTCAACAGAACAGTTATCCAAAACACTGCTAAACAATTCTTCACAATCACCGACTTTGACCAACACGGAAGAGTTAAGAGCGTTCTTATCAACATCAAGTCTAATGATGTCTTCCGCTTGGAGCTCGACTATGATCTGAGAAACCGTATCAAGTCTCAGAAGACAACCATCAGCAGATCCACATCTTTCGACAAGATCAACTACAATGACGATGGACATGTTATCGAAGTGGTTGGCACCAACAACTGGAACTATCAATATGATGAGAATGGTAATACTGTAGGAGTCGTAGAGCAAGGTGACAAGACCAATTTGGGCTACGATACCGGCGATCGTGTCATCCAAGTTGGAGAGGTCGAATTCAACAACTACGACGCCAGAGGTTTTGTTGTAAGAAGAGGTGAGCAAAAGTACAGATACAACAACCGCGGGCAACTCATCCACGCTTATGAAAGAGACCGCTTCCAGAACTGGTATTACTACGATGACAGAGATCGTTTGGTCGCCAAGCATCACAACAACGGCAACATCACTCAATACTACTACGCTAACCCAAGTGCTCCGACACTATTGACTCACATGCATACCCCGAAACTCGGGCAGACCTACAGATTCTACTACGACGACCGTGATATCCTTGTCGCTATTGAAGATGGGGATCAGAGGTTCTACGTGGCAACCGATCAAAATGGAAGTCCATTGGCTTTGTTCGACATCAACGGAAGTGTTGTCAAGGAGATGAAGAGAACTCCGTTTGGTAAAATCATCAAAGACACCAACCCTGATTTCTATGTCCCAATCGACTTCCACGGAGGTCTCTTAGATCCTCACACGAAATTAGTTTACTTGGAAAACAGACTTTATGATCCATCAGTCGGACAATGGATGACCCCACAATGGGACACTTTAGTCACAGAAATGAGTCTTCCTACAGACGTCTTTATCTACCGATTCCACAATAACGATCCCGTGAATCCCAAGGAACCAATGAAGTACATGATTGACTTGGAGTCTTGGATGAAACTTTTCGGCTACGACTTGCAGAAGATCCAAAGCAGCAAGCATACAAGTGGAACTCAATACATCCCACAAGCTCAAATCCAATCGACTTCATTGGCTTCGGACTTTGGAGTAATGTCTGGACTGGAATGCATTGTCCAAAAGATAGATGAAAAGTTCAGTGAATACGGTTTTGTTCAAAAACCACTTTTAAAATTGGAACCAAAGAACCGAAACCTGCTTCCTAGAGTTGCCTACAGACGAGGTGTCTTCGGGGAAGGTGTACTTATTTCTCGAATCGATGGGCGCGCAATGGTCAGCGTGGTGGATGGCAGTAACAGCGTCGTTCAAGATGTTGTTTCATCGGTGTTCAATAACTCGTATTTCCTGGATATTCATTTTGGTGGACATGATCAGGACATATTCTACTTTGTGAAAGATAATATTCTCAAATTGAGAGATGACAAAGACGAGCTAAGACGTTTAGGTGGTATGTTTAACATAACAATTCACGATATCAATGAACATGGCGGAACTGGAGCCAAAGAGCTCCGACTAAGGGGAACCGACGCTGTAATCTACATTATCTACGGCGTCGATCCTGAACAGGAGAGACACAGAATACTCAAACATGCTCACAAGAAAGCCGTAGTCAGAGCATGGGAGCTCGAGAAGGAGTTGGTATCGTCAGGCTTCCAAGGAAGGGGCGATTGGACTGAAGAAGAGAAAGAAGAGCTCATCCAGCATGGCGACGTGGATGGTTGGATTGGAGTCGATATACATAGTATACACAAGTATCCCCAATTAGCGGATGATCCAGGTAATGTTGCATTCCAACGGGATGGCAAACGCAAACGAAGGAAAACCACAAATGTCCACAGAACGTCATCGACTAGAAGAGAGTTCGCATCGTGAGATGAGGAGGAGGATGAAAACGACGATGAAGACATGTCTTCTGGTGATTATGACGAATATTTTTAAGTAAACTTTTTTTTCTTCCCTAATTTTCTAATTTTCTCTTAAAATTTTTCTTTTTTGTCTTTCCTTTTTAATTTTGTTGTAAATTTACTTTCAAATAAAATATATAGTAATTATATATAAAAATTGTGATATATTCTTATATTTAAATGACATGACATTTTAACTTTTATTTCGTAAAGAAACTCATTTAAAAAATACTTTGTTGGAAAAAAAATAAAAAAAAACCATAGATAAAAGAAAAATGTTGTAAAGAAATAGTTTTTAGTGATTAAGTGAAAAAAAAAACATTTTTTTTTTTTTAGAATTTTAAGTGTAAAATATTAAAATATTATTATGGAACAATTCTCGAATATAATCAACACTTATATACTAAACGACTGATTGTGAGAGAAATATGCATGAAATAAATGTAAAATTATTTTGAAAAAAACAATAAATTTCAGTGGTTTCTATCCAAAATATATCTCTCCCCAAGAAAAATGAAAAAAGAAAAACGCACACAATATATCAGCAATCACAGTGTAATTTTAATATAAGTAATTTTGATTACACTGTTTAAACCTTCTCCCTCCTTCCCACTATCTTTTGTATCCCTGTAAATATAATTCAGAAACAAATTGTAATGGCGGGCTTTTTAAAATGAAATAATGGAAAAATTAGAAAAAAAACAGGTAATATTTTAGAATCAGATAAATGTTTGTGAATGTCTTTTGAAAAAAAAAATATAAAAAATATATATATGAAAAATGTCTTTAAAAAGATGAGAAATCATAAATTCTTCCCATGAAAAACAGAAAGTTTATGTAGAGCTATTTTTGCATTTAAACGAAGAAAAAATATCAAATTGATGTTGTGAATAAAAAGAAAAAAATATTTAAAAAGCAATATTCTTTTTTTCTAAATATTCTCTCTATATTATGTAATCTCCATGCTTCTGTAAAAATATTATTTTTCTAAAGGAAAAAAAACCAACCAACTCGTTTTGATTATTTTTGACAATTTGTAAATAACTATTTTTTTTCTTTTAAGTTTTATTGTTAAACAAAGAAAAATGTTTCTAAAGCAAGGAAATCAAGTAATTTTTCTGCTTATTCGTCAAAGTTGATGGTAATTAAAATAAGTAATGAAAATTAATGAAAATAAAAAGAAGCCCATAAAAATTATATTAAATTTTAAGCAGAAACAAATATTATTGTGTAGTTACCAGAAAGTAAACAAGAAACTTGTATAGTTAATTTAAATGAAAAGATGTGAAGAATCGATAGATGAGAGAGAGAATTATGAATTGTCAGGACGATTTTAGAAAGGCCGATTTATCTATCGGAAGATCGATGATTATTAAATGAAGGTAAAAGTATAAGAGTATGTATAAGTAAATAGAAATTCATAAAAAATGGTGAAAATAAACAAAAAAATTATAAAATTGTAAATTATTTTATTTTATTTTATGGTGGGAATTTTGTTGGGGTTTTGGAAGATATTTTTGTTCTAAGTCTAAAAAATTAAATTTTCATTTTGCATTTTCAAGACCGTTATTTATTTCGCTTTTGAATGATTCGTTCTGTAAAACAAGCTTAATGGTATATCACATGATTCATGGATTGTAGTAACTCTATAGAAATATGGCTTGATTCGACAAACTACTTTACGGTCACACCAAAACGTTAAGTTCTCCTTAACCAGGAAGCTAAGATTCTCTAGGATAATTGTTTGACTCTCCTTTTAAACAAAACTTTTCTTCTAGAAAGCGTTTTAATTGGTTAAATTAAGAAATTTACATAAAAAGGGAACTTTTTTTTCCACATATTTTTTGTTGTAAAAAATGCATAAAACAGAAGTTAATGTTGCCTCATATGTTTTAAAAAAGATATTGTTATTTTTGTATCATAAACAATATATAGTAAACATAAACTTAGAATTAACTCAAAATAAATCCAAAAGAGAGAGTCTGTTTCGCTTTCCTCTCTCTGCTAGAGCGCTATCAGCTGTTTTCCTCCTTGTTTCCGTAATGTTGGAAGAAAAAGATGATGAATTAACTTTTTCTTCGCTTGCACATCTATTATATTTATCTATCGCGCAGGCTTTGCAATAATACCCCTGTTGAAGCCTTTGCAGCCTTACATTGAAATCACCTACGACGTATTTTCCATCGAGTTTTGGACACCGTCTAATGTATAATATAAGTGTGGCTTAACTAATTTTTACAAAGAAGTTAGGCCCTAGAGTGGAGTTAGAATAGTTCGTGGGACTCTTTCGAAGACTACCTTGATAGCGAATGGATATGGAATCAAACCATCTTCACCAAATTTTACTAAAACTTTATGGAATTGTATTATCAGTTTAAGGGTTTTTAAATTTGAGCACATCTTGACTTAAATTCCAATGTAAACCCAACGCATTTTCCATTCAGTTTTTTGATATAGATTGGCTGCTCCAATTGCTGGAAATGACCTACTTCATTAATTTTTTCAGAGAAAAAGTCGTCAACAAAATGATTGTTCAAAATAG